>JAOYSI010004943.1:22471-37722 GCA_025775065.1 Hiodon alosoides
GTGAATCAGACCGCCGCACACTGGACCCTCACTGTGAATCAAACCGCCGCACACGGGACCCTCACTGTGAATCAAACCGCCGCACACTGGACCTGAACTGTGAATCAAACCGCCGCACACGGGACCCTCACTGTGAATCAAACCGCCGCACACTGGACCTGAACTGGTCCTGAACGAGCGCGGTCACACGGGCTATGTCTCACCCAGCTCGTGGGGGAACTCCTCACAGATGATGGCGATGGAGGCGCTGAAGCCCGCCAGCACCGACACACTGAAGGAGGTGCCGATGGCCAGACCGTCGATGAAGTTGTGCAGAGCGTCACTGAGTGAGACCATCCAGGCCACCGTCTTGATGTTGGAAAACCGCTGCCCACGCAGCCAGTGGCAGGAGCCAGATGACATCTGCTCCTCCTGGGTGGGGAGGAAAGCCAGGCGAGAAGGTCTGAGAAACCTTTGGTGGAAAGTAACAACCACCTTCTGAAAGCTAAAAGCTAGGGTTTTATACCCAAGGCTCGCTCATTTTCTCTGCACTCAAATGAAGTACTTTTGATGTTTCAAAAGGCCAGAAATGGAAGACTCACAACATCACCACCCCCTGGAAACCAGAGATGCAACAGTGACCGCAGACCCCTGTAGAATTCCCACTTTCACACGTCGGATCTATGTTTGGGACTTGAGAAAACCTTTGAAACGCCTTGGGGTTTACCTTCAATTTTAGTATTTCCTGAGTGCAACTTGCAACCCCATTTGGATCTTCATATCTCATCTAGTGTTTGCTACCAGGCCTGTGCTTACTTTATACCCTTCTTCTATATATAGGGTGTATTTTACAGAAATAGTGTGGGATAGGACGTGTCTGCCTCCAGGTCAGAAGCAGGCTAAGGTTGTGCCTGCAGGAGATCTGTGGTGTTTATAGGGGGTTTTTCATTGTGTTTCATTTCCGTTTTTTGTACTAGTGCTGACTAAGTGGAACCTGTTCGGATTCCGGATGCTACAAATCATTTCTTTTTGATTTTATTTCATTAACGCCTGTCCAGCAGACAGTTAGCAGCATGCTACACACACACACACACACGGCTCGAGACAGACTGGGTTGTCCTTGGCTGCTTGTGAACAGCGACCTCCAATGACATCCGAGAACCTGTAGGCTAACAGTACTCTCAACGGAATGTGCCCAATGTCCTCCAACTGCCACTGAGCCGTGTCGCTTGGGGTCGTGTCAGTAGCCGAGATTTAAATTCCACATTAAGAAGAACATAGAGAAGAATGATTGGGTAGAAAGAGTGAGATTGATTCCATTTTTATAACACAATTAGGCAAATTTAGTTGTTTTTATATTATTTTTAATAAGAATGAACTGTGTAAGCTGTAAAAGTTAATTCCGTATCCCTGAGGCTACTAAGTTATCTGCGCCAAAACTGGGCAGGTTCTGGGTTCAATGCCCATCAGCCATAGCGCCTAGGAACCCAGCTTTCAATCAGCGTTCCAGAGACTGATCCTGAACGGGCTCTCAGATGTCCCGTTCTGGTGGTACTGAAGATGCAAGTCAAGTTTAAGGCATTCAAAACCAGTAAAATGTGGGCTAATCCTGGAAACGTCTGCAAACAATATCACTGTCTCAGGCATGCGTTGACTGCCTGTTTGACCCGGTAAAATCTTTTCCCTATTTACTTTCGCTGCTTGTCAGGGGCACCATCATAAACCCATAAGGTGATATAGCAACGAGATAAATCCCTACCGATGCTAGGGGATTCCATCCCTCAATAATAAAATAACCAACGGCATGTGTGGTATTTGTACAGCCATGCCGACAGTGGAAACGCTGTGTTCAGAGGCGGGCCTCCGTCACCCAGGTAAGGGCTGTTTACATTGCTCTGTTGCACTTCTGTGAGCCAGCAGCCTCTGTTTTCCAGTCAGTTTGCTGGGAAGGATGCTATCAACCAGATGGGGAGGAATGGAGTCAGGGTTAGTGGAGTGGCAGGGGGGACCATTCCAGCTGGGTTTTCTTATATTCTTCTTTCTTTTTCCCTGTCCCTCGACTTGCAGCCGGAAGGAGGTGTACCGTTTTGTGTTGTCTTGTGTGTCTGCCGGTCCTTTTCTCTTGAGAGTCCTGGTCCCCAGACCCACCGTGCAGGTACAGGTGTGGTCTGGTAGGTGTAGGTGAGCAGGGGTGGGGTAACAGTGCTGCACGCCCCAGATTAGCGTGCATGCGTGGGGGAATTGTATGTATTGTACAAAACGGTTCTGTATTTGCCCTTAGCTTAGCAGGGAATATGCTCCAGGACAATCGGACAGGGGAATATGTTGCCGGTAATCCAGCAGGGGAATATGCTCCAGGATAATCGGACAGGGGAATATGTTCCAGGATAACTGGGCAGGAGAATATTCTGCTGGTATATTCGGGCCTTTGCCAACTATGGCTGTGGATGGCTCTGGAATGTAGGGCCTGAAGGAAAGTGGGTTGGGCAGCTGCAATCGATGCTCAGATTTGTGTGGTGACACTTTAGTGGTGTAGCTGGCAGGATACGCTGCTAAACACTAGCTCAGATGGAGCCACAGGAAAAAGTGGCCTAACCCTGTTAACCCCTTCAGGAGCCGGCCTTGCCAGGCCTTGCCAGGTTTACATGCGCTCCTGATGCCGTCTCCCTCTTGATTTATCTGAATGATGTTGTGACCTTTTCTCCAGATTTTCAGGTCTACTAGAGTCATTTGGAGAAGGTCAGAGAAGTTTCAGTTCCTACCGTAAGATGTGAAGTACCTGGGGCAATGGGGGTCGCAATTCATCCGGACAAGACGGCCACCATACGGACTACCGTTACCACCAGAGACAGATTGGCAGGTGAGGGCTCTCCTGGGGTTCTCCGGTTGTTACCGGCGGTTCCATCTTTCTGCAGAACCGGGTTGCCGCTGCACTTTGTCCTTACTGAACGCCACAGTGGACTTCATGTGGACCTAACAGCAGAGCCTCCGCAGGTGAAACCCTGTTGGGAGCCGGAAGGTTTGGTGGAGAACCATCACCAGCCCCTGTTGCATGCCCACCAGCGAGTGGTGGTCCAGGCTGGCCAGCCGCAGGAGAAGGACAAGGACCTGTTGCATGCCCACCAGCGAGTGGTGGCCCAGGCTGGCCAGCCGCAGGAGAAGGACAAGGACCTGTTGCATGCCCACCAGCGAGTGGTGGTCCAGGCTGGCCAGCCGCAGGAGAAGGACAAGGACCTGTTGCATGCCCACCAGCGAGTGGTGGCCCAGGCTGGCCAGCCGCAGGAGAAGGACAAGGACCTGTTGCATGCCCACCAGCGAGTGGTGGTCCAGGCTGGCCAGCCGCAGGAGAAGGACAAGGACCTGCATTACCAGCAGGTGAAGGGACTTCCTCTCCTTCCTTTCCTCTGGAGAAACTTCTGCAGGAGGGAACATGTTAAGCTGGCCCTGTGAGACACCACCTTGAAAAAAGCTCACCATGCCCGTGCTGGTTCCTATGCTCCTTGGACATCGCTTTGGGATGAATCGGAAGATTTGTGAGCAAATCATATTGCACAATAAAACAGTCGAAGAAGGGTTTTAAAATACAAACTGCCGTCATTTGCCTCTGGGATATGGTGGTTTTTGGGGCGGTTGAGAAAGGCTGCCGTCCCACAGCTGTAAAGAGTGCAGATCGGTCGCTGGGTCTGGAATTGATTTGGAGTAGAATCTGTACCTGCTCTGTGGGAGGTTCAGAGACCGTGCTGGTCATGTGACTGCTGACGCTGCTAAAACTGGTGGCGACGATGACGTCACTCTTGGTGCCCAGGTCCCCGTTCTGGAGGGAGTTAGCCCGAGGGTGAGGCTCGTGAGGCCCGAAGTGACTGTGACCATGCTATTGAGGGAGGGAGAAACTAATATTATTATGTGCAATGCCATATTTTTCAGTTTCGGGTTTCTTCTACTTCCTTCGACCAAAATACAACTGATTTGCAGAGCACCGTACATTCTTACACCAATTGAGATAGCTCGCAAGATCATTCAAGAGAGCTCTGGTTCTCGACTTTTTGGAGCACTAAGTCAGACACTAATGGGATATCAGTCATATGACACGGAAATTATCTTACCTCGTGTTCAGTTTTTAGCACCATCTTTAATACTGTTTCTGCGAAGAAAAGAAGATAAAATCCTCCAAATATTCCCACAGCGTTGAGAACGTAGTTGTCAGCTCTGGGATCAAACCCCAAGGCCTGTTTTGTTTTAGAGGGACGTTAGGAGCATACCATCAGTATTAAAAAGGAAAACATTGGCACTGCTGTTCTTAAAACAACATGGCTAAGAATATAACCTCTGGAAAGACTGTATAGGTATCACACTGAAATCACACTTACAATATCAAATCATTTATGTACATATTTTTCAAGATGTCAGCAATCCTACTTAAAAAAAAAACCATGAAGTAAGCTGCTTAGTTAGATGGAGAAGTTAACTAATTTTCCCATCAGAAAAGGTCTGTGAGGCTAAACGGCGACGGTGTGGAGGAGTAAAACGGCACAAAGCCGTGAAAACTCAGTCAGAAAGGTGACGTGAACACAAGGTCAAACGTTGGGATTCGCCCTCACCTCGGGGATGAGCTGCAGCACGGCGTTGGAGAAGAGCGTGCCGATGGCCAGGCCGATGAAAAAGGTGAGAACCTTGGGGAAGCAGGGCTTTTGGGTGAATGGGGCAAGCGCCAGGCCCAGCAATGAGGACAGGTTGATGATGGTGACCGCCAGGAACCCGTAGCCCCACACTGTAGGCGAAGGAGAGGCCCGTTCAGAGACAGATCAGCTGATCTGTGACGCTCTTGTTAATCACCACGTGTCAGGGTCAAGGGGTTTGTTCCAAGCAAGCACTTTCATCCACAGTTGACCTGATCTGCTCTAATAATTACGTGTTATAAACTGATTAAGTTAATGTAACGGGGGAACAAAGCTCATGTAGAGATAGTATAATGCAAAACATGTTTGTGTTACTTCAGATGAAATAGGACTATAAAGGGCAGTGGAGGTAAGACAGCTCGAATGGTAATGTTAGTGGTGCAGATGATGTCATAGCTGAAGGTCATTTGACAAAAGGGTGTGCTCCACGTTCACATTCCATTTCAGGACAACCTGACCAGGGAGCACCTGGTAACAGTATCACAGATAGTGATCTGTTTCTTGTGCCAGTGTACTACCAATTCCTGTCCATTAAGGGTTTTATTTTTGTTAAGCCCCTTGCCCAGGGGACCAATTGCAAATAGCAGTCTTACCCCGAGCCTGTCCACAAGTCTGTCCACCTATCCACCACTCAAAAGTGTCTGTCATCACATTAAATAGATAACACGGTACAGGGATCCTTATGAAAAGAACACTTCTGAGTTACAAGCTACAAGCATGTAAATGAATAGGCATACAATATAAATGAACACATACACTGCAAGGTACTATAATGAGTGGGGTGGGGGGTTCAGGCTACTGCCACATTGTCTCAAAGCTACCACATGTCTAAAAAGCTCAGGCCTCTTAGCCAGACCTTGACGTTTGCCCTTGTTAGGAGATGATCAACGTTATTCGCTTCATCTGTGAGTGGTCATAAAGTTTTGGCTCATCAGTGTATATGACATATACAATTTCATTCAATTCAATAGAAACTATACATTGGGTAATGTATTTTTAAAAAACATAGGCACTCACCATGGTAAGTGATGGGTTTGCCCGAGTTAGGGTCTGGATTGGTACAGTTAGCTTGCGCGGCTTGGTAGAGGATGGCCGGGCAGATGTTCTCCAGGACGTCCATACTGAGCTGGCTCTGGTTCCTCTGGCCATACTGAGAAATGATCTCTGTCACAGACAGACACTGAAGAACATGATAGAAACGGAAGAGTGAGGCACGCCATTTAACAGCATTTTGTAAGTAATTTATTTCTTCTATTTTCAAAAAGTAGGAGTTACTGAATACAGTTGTGTAAAGTGTGATTAGCAGGTGGCCAAACTATGGGAGTGAAATACCTTGGTCAGTTGCAAATCAAGCCTGAAAACGTTTTTCAGTCAGGATCAGAATCAGCATCTGTATTTCCTTTTTCTTACCTCTTTGGTTTGTTTTTAGATTTTGCTGTTGTTGTGACATGTTTTTATATGTGTATCACAAATCATTATAATTTAACTGTGTTAAAGGACCCAAATGAAATACATTTTTCTAAGTTTAGTGGTAAAGGAGCTCAGGAACGAGGAAGAGCAAAGTTCCCTACAAGGGCCGGTCATGTGTATCGTTACACCAGCGTTTCTTCAACGTTTAAAGATCCGCTTTGGACTAAAATATGAGCTTTAGTCAGAGTCACCGCAGTAATCATGTGTTGGCTACGTTGGATTGTTGATGTTTTCAGCCCATCTGCTCTATAAAAATTAGCACTGATTACAGTTTCCTGCATCCGTACAACTTTAGCGTCACTGCATTGCAACAGACGAGTTGGCTGCCAGCAACGCATTCCCATGCTTCCACTCAGCATATTAAATTCTGACACATATTTGACTTTCAATGTTACTAAATATTTGAACACATTATATGAGCCAAATACATTTTTGGATGTGTTTTGTTCGATAGTGGGTAAGGGTTATATGTATAGATATGTTCTAAAACGCACCGAAATGCGCTTCGTTTGTTTTTTTGTTTGTTGGAACTTTTAATACTGGCGGCCGCAGTATTTACCTATATTTACCTAGCAGCATACAGAGAGGGTGAGTGCTGACAGATATGGACACATGGCCATGAAGCAGGCCCCAGGCCACCCCCAAACCCCACCCCCCCATAAGCAAAACTCAACTAGGCTAGGCCCGCTAGTGGTGGTGCGGCAGCAGGAATGGTCCTTATCACCAGCAATGTCCCAATAGCCACAGCCATTCATCTGTCACAATCTTCCTATCACCTATATACGCAAGGTCAAATCGGTATGTTTTTTTTTTTTTTTTCTAATCTAGCTTTAAATATTGAGGCCTTGTCTGATTCCCTTATAAACTTTGGGGAGGCTATTCCATAATTGTGAGGGTCTGTGCGCAAAGGCTCTTCTCCTAGACTTTGTTTTGGTTATTTGTGGTACAAATAAATGATCAGCCTCTCAGAGAGCGAAGTAATCTAGATACGTTGTAAAGGACTATAAAAGCCATTAGGTATGTGGGTTCTAACTCATTCACAAACTTAAATGTTAGCAGAAGTAACTACTACTACTTACTGGTAGCCAATGTAATGATGATAGAATTGGCATGATATGATCATATTTTTTACATCTAGCAAGGATCCAAGCAGCTGTATGTGTGGTGTATTAACGGCTGTACTTGAGCTATCTGGTAATATGGCAATACAGCAGTCTAGTCTGGATGTAACAAAAGTGTGGATGATTTTCTCTGCACCCTTATCACCTAGGAAATGTCTGATCTTGGTGGTGGTAAAATGCTGATGTAGCTATAATTTTCGTATGACGTTCAAAGGTGAGATCTGGATCAATTTCTAACAATGTGATCTTTAACATATATATGGTTCCGTCACAATTCCATCTAGGTCCAGCGCATAGTCTTTTAATCTTGTATGTAGGTTTTTGGGGCCCAGGATTATCAGATTCAGGAATATTGGTTTTGAATTCAGCGATAAGAAATATAAGACATCCAATATTGTATATCTTTGAGGCACAGTTCCAATACAGCCAATAGACACACTGACAATCCTCCCCCCAACGCACCCACAGATATAGCTGCGTTTCTGCATAATGGTTAAAATAGATTTGGTGGTAAGGCAAATTTTGATGCTGAAAGTCATTTCCACAAAGTTGGCCTAGGCCCCTTAGTTCCACTGAAAGGAAATGTTAATGCCTCGGCTTACCAAGACATTTTGGAAAATTCTATGCTTCCAACTCTGAGGAAACAGTTTGGGGAAGGCCCTCTTCTGTTCCAGCATGACTGTGCCCCAGTGCACAAAGCAAGGTCCATAACGGCATGGTTGGATGAGTTTGGTGTTGAAGAATTTGACTGGCCCACACAGAGCCCTGACCTCAACCCTATCAAACACCTTTGGGATGAACTAGAACGGAGATTGCGAGCCAGGCCCTCTCGTCCAACATCAGTGTCTGACCTCACAAATACTCTTCTGGAAGAATGGGCAAAAATTCCAACACACACTTCAAAATCTTGTAGAAAGGCTTCCCAGAAGAACGGAAGCTGTTATAGCTGCAAAGCGGGGGGACCAAATGGATATTAATGCCTATGGATTTAGAATGGGATGTCATGAAAGCTCTTTTCAGAAGGACATGGTGGTCTGTAGTATCAAGCAGCGCTAGAGCACACTAAGCGTTATTATCAGATGCCATAATATAATATTATAATAATATATTTTACAACCTTAACAAGGGCTGTCGGAGTTATATGTCCTGATAAAAAAATAATTAAAATACCAATTACTGTTGATTACTTTGTCCAATATTTAAGAATGGCTGGTTAGATACTTTCCCAAGATTCTCGAAAATATAAAATAATAAAATGAAGGGCCTAAATTTGGTTTCTTTATAGTTGGCTTGATTACTGATCATTACAGACTAATTACAGACTATACTACTGATACTAATGAGGCATTAACAATGTCTAACATCGGTTTTTATATTACAGGGAGAAGGCCAAAGCGGTTCTTTCAGGAACTTTGTGGGTAACTGTGTCAAGAAAACAAGTTTATAATTTTGATGATAAAATAAGTTTTTCAATTTCAGAAGCTCAATTGGAGAAAAATGTTTAATATAAGGCTCTGAACTTGACATAGCTTCTATTTTGGAGGAGATCAACGTTGTCTCACTTATAACGTCTTCAATTTCTAGATTGAAAAATGTCATCAATTTTTAACTGCTATAAAGAAGCATCGCGATATCTGGCCCTTGCCGGTTGGTTATTTTGTCTACTGTATATACATATATATTTTATGTCTCGCCTCAATTAGTTTGGAATACGAGCAGCGCACTTATATATAATTACGAATACAAAAAGAAAACCTGTGGTTTGCATCAGCGGAACTTGACTTTCCATTCTTGTTTACTACATTCCTGCTTGACTTTGCGCGTATGAACACTGTAGAGAAAAGTTATTCTGCTTAATTTTCTTTCTCAAAGGAGTAACATAATCTTTCGTATTGCTTTAACTTAATCAACTTTGGTGTAGCACTTGGGGTAACTAAGCGACTAGATAACTGTTTTTTTTTCGGGAACAGTCAAACTCGGTCTCGAAGTATTAATATTTAATAAACACATGCAATAAACGAATTCGAAACAAAGCGAACCATATACCGATCGATGATTAAATAAACACTTAACATACCTTTGAATGGACCGGATAGTTTTGATCGTAGTCTTCATATGTTGGTCTAACCCTTTCAATTAATTTCAGAATGTTTTCAAGAATTTTGATTGAAAGAGTCCCATTGTTACTGTGGAAAAGTATTGAATCCTCTAAAGACGTTATTCCTGCATTTTTGGCTTCCAGTGTTAATATACATACGATTTCAATTATAACTATAGCTCTGAGAAACACACAATAGCTGAAGTTTTTCATAATTTGTGGAAAATGCAGCGCGGTCAATATTTCCGACCAAACAGAAGAGAAAGTTTGACTAAAACAAATTTAAAAGGAGTGTAAGAAACAACGGAGCCTACTGTCCAACTATATCACGCAGGCGAAATTCTCGTATAATAAATAAATTGACAGTTGTTCTAATTTATTTACAGTCGTTTTTACAGTAAAGCGCTCTTGAATAATGAATCCAAAGTATAACATATTATCGTTCACAACTCAGTAATTTGCTCCTGTTGCACGTGTAACTGTTGCTCTGATTCCGTATTCTAATCTCTGAGCAAACATGTATATCGCCGGTGATTACTACAGCACTCACTTTAGTTCAAAGATCAGCGTCGTCACGAAGAGAGAGAATTAAAATGACCCCCGCTAACACGTAAGTTTAAAGTAATTCGAATGTCAATGGTTTCATTGTTTGATCTCCCCCCCTTTTTTTTTTTTTTTTGCAACGTGGGCAATGGATTCCAATAATTTGCTTCAGTGCGATGTGTATATTTAACGCCAAGTATTGAGAGTACATAGAGCTCTTAATAATATTAAGTTTATTACATTTATTAACTGTCACGCGTTCTCAGGGGTATGCTAAAATCGATGCATTAATGTACCTGCGCAGAGATAGACAATGAGTGCTATCGTTGTAGGTGGTGCCATGTTGACTAGAATTGTGTTTTTCATTAAGTACAATTACAAGGGAATGGTTTAAAATAATATACATTTCTAATAAAAGTGTTAACGAGGCTGCACCTTTATCTCGTTCGGTTCATCCTGGCCTCAGAAAGGAATTCAACGTCGTCACGAACTCTAGCCCAGTAAGACCGACATTTGGCTGCCGCCTAGTGGCTGGGCTAATTAAAACCCTTTCTTTGAAGGACTTCAGTTAAAGATTTCTTCGAATCATTCTAGCTATTACATTTTCCAAAGTGTTTTCTGTGAGCCAATAATAAAATTAATTTACGTTATCAAAGTTTCCAAATTTCAATTTTTTCCCGGTATACATATTTTGTACTTGATGTTAAATTTAAACGTTTTACAGAATTAAAATCGACCTACCGCTAAAGCAATACTATAGCTCCATCCCACCCTGATGGGATCACTCCAATAAACGTGGGCGTGTGCGGTTCCTAATCAATTCTCAACCACCTGTCTGCGTCTATTGTATTGCAGTGGAAAGACACTCAAGTGCAGTGAAAGCTATGAACCCCCTCCCTAGAAATATCCATATAAACGAATAGGAATGATACATTTTTATTTGACTTTCACTGACCCCCTGATGCCCCGGGTTAGGAACCCCTGCTCTAGTATATGAACCAGTAAATTAGTACAGCCTTTTTACTCTCATATGAAAAGGAAATGAGATGAAAATGCTGGGCTGTGACATCGAAAGAGCCGCCTGTCAAATCCGGCCAACCTTCTAAAAGAAACCAGAAGCCAGTATCCATTAGAAACATAACTTCTAGAGAAACAATCAGTCTCTGTTAAAGGGCAAACATGAAACCAGTAATTGCGTTGCCTGTCCCTTGTCCTAATTGACTTTCCCCACACAGCACAGTTTGGTTCACCCAGTGCACCCCAGCCTAAAAACCCATACCGCCTTATGTGGGATCAGAAGCTTTGATCCATTGATATCGATAGCCCTGGCTTTTCAGGATTTTGCGACCCTATTGAAATCTAAATCCACAGAGTACATGGACTACGAATCACAGCGCCCTGAGTCGCCCATTAGCTACGGGTTGTGCTCAGGGGTGCAATATTTAAAACCTTCATTACTGGTTGTCTTTATGGATTGCGATTCAATAAATATATATTTTCTACAACTTTTGGTTATTATTTTTTTTTTTTTACCGAAAATTAAATATTTACCTTTTTCATTCCATTACAATGTTTATTATAGTTCCTTACACATTTGTAAGATAGTGGTTTCTGAAGTTAATCTAACATAGTGTCTAAATTAAAGAACTAAGAGATAAATATAATTGTGGTTAAAGTTTAAAAAGACGATGGATCAATTTATAAATAAAAGTAACATCAACGTTAAAAGAGGGTCGGTTCTATTGGCATGGTTTTGGTGGATAAAACTATTATGTATTATGGTACATAATAGTACCCGTGTTAAGTGGTTTTGGTCTGGGGTTGTACGCTTTAACGTCTGAGGCGTTGAAGACGGAAATTGTATAATCTCCAGAAAGTCTGCTTGGTAACCTCCCCGTTGGATCGGTAGATGGCAGCGAAAAAGACAGTTGTCTCTAACTGGATTTTTCGCAAATCATGGACCGTTTGAATACGAAGGAGTGAGGCAGCATCGTTCAGCATCTTGCTATCCGTAATGAACAGCACCCACCTCCCTGTTTTTGTATTTTATTTTTTGTTTATCACTGTGTTAAAATGAAACTAATAAACAGGGAATAGCAAAAAATACATAATTAAAAAGATAATTATGAAAACCAATTAATAGAACCGAATAAAATGGAGCATCAAATCCCCCTTTCTCTATGCTTTGGAGAAGGATTTGTGCTGTCAGTGGAGTCAGTTTAGGTTGCTAAATTTTGCTCTCTATAATGAAAGACGGCACATACATAACACCTCGGTATAAAAAAGGTGACTCTTAGCCATAGAGGAGGGAATATAGAAAATACATTATCAAGAAGTCAACTGGTTACAAACATTGGATAAATTATCTTCTTATGGAATGAATGAGGATTTTGAACTCTCATCCTTTTTTGATGTAATACAATACAAATCATGAATGAAATAATTTGGCTGATTTAATAATTCGTTGCGCCGAATTATGAAAATGATCCATAATTATTTTTAAAGCCTGTGATTTTCAGTCAGTTTGCACGCATGGGGACAAGCTGCCTATATGTTTTAATATTATGTATTATATCGATGCACCAAACTAAACAAAATAAAGATTAACTAAACATTTAAACATTTTTCTGAAATAATGTACTTTTTTCTTCAAACTATGACTGGAAATCCAAAAAAGAAAACGCCACTAGATGTCATTAGACTCAAGTTGTGTCTTAATTTATATCTTTACGTCATTGGGAATTTCCAGTAAGGAAGTCGGGCTTTTTAACAAACGCCAAGGGAGAACAATTTATATCTTATTGTTGACTGAGAAAGTGCTGAGCTTTCTTTATCCAACTTTCTAAACAATATTTATTAATTTATTTAGCTAATGTAGTGTGTTCAAAAACAACTTGGTTCTCTTTTAACCGAATGCTCAAGGCTGACACAGCGCACAGCTTTTCACCCTTCTACTTAGTTGTCGGCGGGCCGTAAACTTTGCTCTATTAATTTGGACAGTTTTTGTAATCTGTGCGATAACCCTGGAAGGAGTGTAATTCGTACAGGTAAGCCAACTGAAATCGAGCGGTGATTTTTCTCTCTCTCTCTTTAACACTTGGTATCTATGCGATATGCAGTCTATGCGATGCTCGTCTGCTTCTGGTGTCCAATTCCCCTTTTTTTAAATAGCCAGCGAGATGGACAAATATACAATAGCGTGTAACGTATATCGTTTTTGCACAATGTTTGGAGGGAACAAAATGAGCCAGGATATATAGGGTAACCAAGTGGCAAGTGTCTACCTGTAAAAACGGAAGTGGAGGAAGCCTACTAGAAACGGTAATAAACAGCTAGTAAACGGTAAATACCACCCATCAAAATTCAATATTATATCTGTTGCGCGCTGGTTTGAAAACGGTTATAAACGGTTATATGTTTTTAAATGTATTTGCCCGCGGGTTTTCAGACTGAATGCAAAAGCGTTCTTAACTTAGCTAAGTTAAGTAGGTAGTCACATTGTCATATTGTTATCTACCACTTCCACTTGTAAAGTTTTGAAGATACATTTCAAATTTAGGTAGGTCATATTTTGGTTGGAATAGCAATTTTAGTATTCAGCATTTGTCGTTATTCATAATTTAGGGAAGTGTAAATTCAAGTGTAACTACAGTACACTTTTAAAACGGAATATTCTGCTGGGTACTGCATATAGCTTGGGGCATGCATGTTTTTGATATCTAAATGAGATCGAGTGAGTATAGACAAAATAGTTCCGTTTTGTTCATGTTCATTTCTCTAATACTTCAAAAATGGAATAAGCTATGACTGGATAATAATTTATTCTTAAATGTTATTTTTAAATTTCTATTGTGTTCCCGTTTTCCTTATGCGCTTCACGTGCTTTCTCTTCGTCTTTTTAATTTTTAATTTTAAGAAACTACTGAAATATGTTTATTTTCCTGTCATCAGTGTCTAACTGGCAGGTAACACTTGATATTTGTCACATTGTAAAACATTCTTGAAAGTAGAAAGCCTGTTTTTAACTCCTACCCTTCCTCGCCTTACGTTGTACACCGAAAATAACGAACTCTTGCTGCCAGTATCGGAGAATTATGTAAAACAAATCACTTTCTGTTTTTTTTAGTCGACACAATGGCAGATGAGGAATCCTTCATCCACGCACCTCATGTAAGTACCATATATTTATACTCTTGTACTCCTGAGAAGCTAGGTAATAACAACGACGTTTTCTTGGCGTTGGAGATGCCCCGTGAAAGTCAACGGCGTATGCTCACCCTAGACATTACTGCTAACCGTCGGTTATGTTCTGATAATGTTGCTGTTTGTTTGCCGTTCTGATTAGTTTTACAATTTTAGCGTGCTACATTGCAAAACGTGTTTGCTTTAACCAGCCAGCCCCATTACATTGAAGAAGCAGTCCAGTTCAGAATACTCAAAACGGCAAATTAATATTAACGTAAATTGTAAGTTATACCGTTATTATGGTAAGTCATATTACTAGATCTTTTGGTGAATGTATGTCTTTTAATCATACTAGTATCAGTATTTTACATTTTAAATCGACCTACAATGTATTTGAATAATCAGATCAAATGTTACTTGTTTTTATTCAGATTTTAATCTAATAACAAATACTCAGTGAAGAAATATAGAAATATGTGAGAAAGAAGTGGATTTGAACTTGTAACCTAATTCACATTTCACACCCGCGGCCCTCGCCAACTCAGTGTCTAGAACCCCTGATAATTAATTACAACTGTAGTTTATAGTCGTTAAATCAATAACCTGGCTCTGTGTTTTATACTTGAATACATACATGTGAAATGTGAACTTAAGGTGCACAAACCATACTCATGCCATTGTCTCTTGACATATATTTTCTCTTTAAAAATGATGTAAATACTAGTGTAGGATGTGTAAGCGTGATACACTATTCCTCTCTGCATACGCTGCTTGACTTCTGCAGCCCCTCAGTCCCTCTGTGCTAACGCTAAAACAATGAAGCTTTCTGTCCACAAATCTTTGTCTTTTCCTGAATTAAGTTAGTAAGGCCAGAGCTGGAATTTGGCCCAGAGGTGCCTATTCCTGTGCAGTCTATAGGGGGAGGCCAGGTTATGGCTCCATGCCCAGAATACTCCAGTAATAAGTAAGCAGGCTCCTGAGTTCTCTGAACTTTCAGCCAGGTTGGCTATAGGAGGGGTTGGTGGTGTGGTTGTAAGTAGAGTTAGTTGGCTGTAGGTGTGGTTGGTGATGTGGTTGTAAGTACAGTTGGTCGGCTGTAGGTGGGGTTGGTGGTGTGGTTGTAAGTACAGTTGGTTGGCTATAGGTGGGGTTGGTGGTGTGGTTGTAAGTACAGTTGGT
>JAOYSI010004944.1:0-13898 GCA_025775065.1 Hiodon alosoides
ATATATATATATATACACACACACACACACATCATCTGTTTCGTAGTGTTAAGAAACGGTTACGTAAATTTCCCTTTTCACGTAATTTAATTATCTATCGATATCACTAATATAATTAATCAATTAATCAAGGTTATCAATCAATCTTTTTTTGTACTTTGTGAGCGGTAAGTTACAATGATACAAGTTATAAAACGTGCATTCACACCACAGTATTGGTATTGGTTTTGGTTTCAATGAAATCTGTTAACATTATACTATGAGAACTGGTCTTCACTGCAAAGATTTAAAATGTAAATTGCAGAACCAGTCACAAAGAAGGAAACAAGACATGAAATTACAAGTACAAAAAAGAAAAAGAATTGTGATGTAATGAGAAGATTGCGTGTGCAATTCAGACTGAGAATGGTTTTGAACGGGACACAGTAGTTGATGCCAGACCCACTGGTATTAGTATATCAAAAACAGCAACCCTGCTGGGGTTTTCACGTACAACAGTGCCATGTGTGCATCGAGAATGGTCCACCACCTAACAAACATCCAGTCAATGGCTGTTCTGTGTTCTGTGTCTGTGGGATGAGATGGAGGGAGCTGTTTGGAGTAGAGATCCACCCGAGCCAATTTGCAACAACTATGGGAAGCAAAAGAGGCAACATAGGCCGGCATCCCTGTGGCACGCTTTCAACACCATGTTGAACCCATAAGAGGGAGAACTACTCACTATTGGTCTAATAAAGTGGTCGTTCAGTGCATATTGAAGTTCAGAACTTAGTCAAATTATATAGAAAAGCACATCTGAAGCCTTTTATATATTTTAAGTTACTGAAGTTACAGAAAATTTGCTATTCAAATGTTATTAGTTTTGGTAGCCATTGAAACATTGCCTCTCTTGCAAATCTCCTGTTTTTGTAAACATCTAGGTTTTTAAATGTAAGAGTTAAGACTAAAGGGGTTATATAAATGATTTATTGAAACATATAATACTTATGTGAAGTTATGTGTTGCATATCCCACAGGTCCAGAATGTTGCTTTAACTACTTTAAATTAAACTCTTTAAATCTAACATATCCATTGATTTTTGAGCAGAGATGAACAGACCCAGATCTTAAGGTCCTTAATCCTGCATGTCTTAGAGTTACCATTGAAAAATATCTCAACCATATAAATTCTGTTCAGGTTCAGTGCAACAAAAGGCACTTGGGGATTGGGACTTTCTATCCTTGTTTAGGGTATCAAGATATTTTCTTAACGGTAGCTTCAGAAAGGAAAGGAAGTCAGAATCCCTGCCGCTTTTAAGAACAGTGGTCAAAGGGTGCCAGACTTCTTTGTAATTTGTAAAAACTGGCAATCAGCTGATGGATAGGGATTTTGCTCAGGATTCACACATTATATCCATTGACCTACTGGCTCTATGTTAAAAGGATACTCTTTGCACTCAAAAAAAGACAACATTTCTAGATGTGAGTCTTAGATTTCACATTTCCCTAACTTCAAGTCTAAACTCCAACCTGTAAGCTTTAAATTGATCATTGCATAGTGGCTTGTAAGCACTGCTTCAGTAACTGCTTACAAACCAAAGTTTAAAGACAACAAGTTGGATGTTATGTAGTTTTTCTTCCCTTTGGTAAATGTATTTCCTAGATAAAACAATATAATTCAGTATTTTGTTGTGCAATGGTCACAAAAGACATATTGTGTCAGAACCTGAATAGATGACACACAACTAGATTATTTTGACTGTTATTGATATTAATTATAAGTTAATAAGCAAAACTTTGTGTTGGAAAAACAATCTAGCCTGAACAGTGATGGATGCTGTGTGCAGATCGCATTTCAGAAGCATTGTGAAACACAATGTTGTAAGTTGTTATTGTTTGATTTATTTTAAGTCCATCTTAACAACAAAATTAACAAAATCCTGATCTCTATGACTTAAATACTGCCACCCAGTGTTTTGCACAGCTATACAATACATGTACTCAGGTATTACTCACTGATTACATTTTATAAGGGCATTCAGTTAAAAAATAAAAAAAACATTTCACAGCCTTGTTAAATGTCAAACCCATTTTTTCTATGACCATCCTCCACCCCTGTATCCTATTTCGCCCTCTGCAGATTTGAGAAAAAATCAAACCTCATTGTGTAAGGCAAATCAGCAACTTGGACCAATAACCAAGTTGGATGAAGGGAAAATGGATTTACCCTTATCAAAAGGTTACAACGTGACAGTAAGTGCCAGTAGCACCATGTGGTGGCTCAAGAGCTCTAAATAGCAATGTGGCTCATGATGTAGGTGGCATAATTGGTGGAGGACTGGAATGTGGTAGGAGGTAACAGATAAGCTTCAACACATGGTATTCCAGCCCCTTCATGTCAGAAAATCCAGGTAAGGAATGCAGGAAAGGGGTTTTTTTGTGAAGAAAAAGGGAATGCCGGTTAAAATAGCATAAAATGAGCTTTATAATTCATGGCTAGGTTACAAATATGAGAAATGTCTAGATTCAAGTGAAAATCTAGGAATCTTTCACCACTGAGTAACCACAAATGTTTGTCCATTGATGATGGAAGTCAGTGTTTCAACACTTTTGAAGGAACTTTATATTATACCTAATATTACACTAATTCCATATAAATCATTGTGTGTGTATGTGTGTGTGTTGCATGAGTAAATAAGGATTTGAAAAATTTGGGGTTAATGAGCCATAATCTCTCTGGCAAATCTTCCCAACAAAAATTTTCAGTTTGTATAAGCCACAGACCAGACCCTGGTCAGGCTAGGTTCACAAGTAATCCAGGATCAGACTCATTTGGTTTTTGTCCAAATATACATTTTCATAAACAGTCATTTTGTTGTTCTGGTGGTGGTAAATATTCCAGTATTAGAAGATGGGGCACTCATTCTCCTTGACGGACTCACTTCACCTTCAGATCTGGTCACAGAAGAGATTAATTGGAATTTAGAGTTCCTGGGAATGCATTAAAGCAGACATTTTTCTCCCTGTACTGCCCTATTTCTCTGAGCCTTGCTAAAGTGGTTTACACATGAAATTGGCAGTGGGTTTTAATGGCATAACTTCTCAAATTTAGTTTTAAAGAATGTAACAAACACATATTCACACAGGGATTAATGGATTTGCTGATAAAACTGTTAGTCAGTTCCCACCTAATTAAATATTGATACACAAAACCAGGAAGGGATTTAGTTTTTCTTGATTGAGAACAAGTCAAATTTTTTAAAACTTGGTGAGTGTATGACCAGTGCTTTCATACATCAGTTAAGTCACTGTGCAATCACACCGCATGGCTAATTTCTAGCTAAATTCATATCAAAATAATATCAAATCTTCTTAGGACATGCTATTTTCTTCCTTCCTCAGATTCAGTAATTAGTAGATTTATGAACTAGCCGTTGGTTATTTCATTCATCAAACGCACAGGAACATGTGGCGCCAGGCACTGTGTAGACTGGAGCTGTGAACACCCCACCAAGGCACTTCTTATAAAAAGAAACGGCAGGCCTATGCATCATAATGTAATCAAAGCAGATGACAACCGTGGGGATCCTTGTGAAAGCAAAACATTTTTTATTTATTTTAATTAGCCAGGTGCATTAGTCCTAGTTGCTAGGGTCAAGGGGCACTATCCCTGAATCATGGCAAGCCATTTCAGCTGCCATGATATACTAAAACTAAGGAATCACTGAACCTCTTGTGCCTAAGGAGAAACCTACTCTGTCCAAGCTGGGCACATACGAATGGTTCAGAGGACAGCATTCAGAAAGACTATTGAGAAATCTGCTGTTCTCTTCATCAAATTCTCTAACACCAATGCAGATGTTCCAGGAACTTTTTAGATTTTATGTAACATGATTGATGTAACATACCATATATATTGTTTTGTTTAGTTTGGAATTAGCAATTATGATATCCCTGCTACAAACCAAACAAACACACAGTAACAGGGCATAGAGGAGGTATGCACATCCCAACAGCACTTTCCCCCAGTGTGCGTCCACATTGACACAAGGGCCACTGTGTAGCAAGGAGCTGAGATAAATCTCACACACTCCTTCCTGTCTTTCCTCTAAAGCTTAATTTTCATGGTTGAGAGGTGCGTGTGTCCATTCTGTATTCATTGCACTTTAAATTTCTGAAGACATGTTGTACTTTCTGCTGATTTAGCAAAAAAACCTTCATTAATTACACGTCTTGACAAGCCCTAATGCAGGAAAAGATATCAATGGATTGGTTCAAGAGGTAGTCTTTAATGGGAAATAGTCTTTTTCATAGGAGACTGGCAATCTTTAAATGCATTTAAAATCTTACAGATGATACCAACCTTAAAACAAGCACCACAAGAGTAAATGAAGAAAGATGGAAAACCTGGCATCTGCAGTCTCCCAACGGGAGTAATGTGGGTGACTTCCTGTAGATCAGCGGTCCTCAAAGTAATTAGGACACAGGCATACATTCATGTTACTTAGACGTTTGCGGGCATACTGGCTAACAATAACGTCTATATAAATATAAATACAGTGCCTTGCAAAAGTATTCCTTCCATATTCCTGAATATCAAATGATACATTCAAATTTCTTTCTATTTTATTTTTTAATATTTTCATTTTTCATTTTACTGAAACTTAAAATCAATAATTGTTTGGTGACATTGGTTTTATGTTGGGAAATATTTGAACGATAAATAAAATAGAGAAATGTTGCTTGCATAGTTTGAATTGATTAAATCAGTTATAACAGTATGTTACACCCACAATTATAAACATTACAGGGACCACAGTGCTGCAGTGCTGCACACAAATAGCCATGGGCTTAAATTTCAACCAAGCAGGCTGCTTTGCAGGGGAAACACAAAATGACGATTTGGTACAGTGTTTTTGAATCTCAAACCAACAAAAACGCACACCAGAAAAGAATACTTTAAAGTTTACTCAGGTTGTTCCTGCACCTGCGCACTCTGCTGTCTCCACGCTTATTCCTGCACCTGCACACTCTGCTGTCTCCACGCTTAACTGACTGGGAAGGATCCACTTTCTTTTCTGACGCACCTGGGCACTCTGCTGTCTCCACGCTTGTTCCTGCACCTGCGCACTCTGCTGTCTCCACGCTTATTCTTGCAGCTGCACACTCTGCTGTCTCCACGCTTGTTCCTGCACCTGCGCACTCTGCTGTCTCCACGCTTATTCTTGCAGCTGCACACTCTGCTGTCTCCATGCTTGTTCCTGCAGCAGTTTCAGCGCTTCTGTTCCAGGTGCTGATTGTTTTCAATGTCACTCTTGCAGGAAAAAAAACTCATGGCCATGTTTTTCCTTCTCTGAAATTTATGTTCCATTAATGGCACTAGAATTATTTAATTTCAGCTTTTAAACTAGTCACTCGTATTGCGGTCGCCAAGGGAGTTATATCTCTCTTTTATCCATATATCAAGCTGAACAACTGGGGCTAATTCCACTGAGTAAACTTTAAAAGCATTCTCTCCTTGGTCAATATCGCATAATTCAAATCTCACAGTAGAAGCAAGGGGATAACTTAAATCAAAATTTAAATTAAATTTCTTGAAATCAAGTTGCATAAATTATTTTGTCACCCCTTTCAAAACAAATATTGGTAACCACAGACTAGACCAAGTAGAGTAAGTAGCCTGCTGTAGAAAACACAAATGGTATTATGGTTTGAATTCTCTTCAATCAACATTTTTAGAGGGGAAACAAAATGTATCGATTTTAACTTTGAATACTTAATACAATTCTCCTGCGCTGGACCACATACCATTCACTGCTGTATGTAAGAGTTTTAGCGTAAAAGATGTTCTAGAAGAACTCTGGACAAACAGTGAGTAGATTCTTGAAAGGGAAAGATCCACTCGTAGAAGTGGCCGAAAAGTGTTTATTTGGTCAGAAAATGCGAGAACATTTTCAAAAAGGAACAGGTGGTAATATTCGTATAATCTTTATACTATTGATTGATCTGTTAAAGTGAGAAACACACCTCACACAAATATGGAATGCGTATAATGTTCATGCATAAATTTGTTATTTTAAAAGCAAGAGGATTCCCATTTCTTTTCTGTTCCTATTTGAATGACCTCGTTGAATCCATTTTCATTTAACGCAGTTCCGGAACCTTTACAAGCACAGGATGGAGACAAATGATGGGACCCCAACATGTGAAAATTGGACCCTAACATTTGATCTTCATCCCTCCATTCAGTCTCCACTGATCTGGGGCTGCCATGGACAGAAAATTTGCCATTCAAATTAAAAATTAATGAATTAAGAAAAATACTTGTTAAAGAAGTGGTAAAGAAAAGATAAAATCAAAAAAAATGTTATTGTCAAAAAAAAAAGAAAAAAAAAAAAAGGCAGAAGGCAAAATATTCAAACAGAAACTGTATTAATCAGGCTTTGGCTGCTTTGTCCCCCAGGTGGTCAACATAAGCGCCGACTGCCTCTCTCAAACATCCTATTTCACCTCAATGCACTTCTCGAATGCAGTGAAGTGGACAGGACACTGCTGCTGCTGCTGCTACAGCCCCGGGGTTAAATCCTCCTGGAGAGGGGGCAAGGAAGCAGATAAAACGGAAAAAAAGTCTGCTATGCGCAGTCGCAGATTTACAGCAACAGTTTTGCAGTGATACAGGAAACTTTAGTCCATCTCAACCACGGCCTCAATTACTAAACCTGAATAACATGATGAGAAAAATAAAAAAGCAGAACTCCAAAGTGACTTTTCCAAGACAATAAAAAGACACTTAAACAACTATTTATTTTATAGAAACCAGTGCTGCAATAACCTTATTTTATCAAATGCAATATTATGCCTGCATTTCAGCCTGGTTTTCAGTCTTACAGAGTCAATGGACAATGCACAGCTAACGGAGTGACTAAAAAGCAACGGCTGGCAGACTAATAGGTTATTCGTCGCATTCAGTGCTGCTGCATCTGGTTTAAGTCTGGTCCTCGATTTCCATGTGTGCTGTGATGAAATCCATCCACTCTCAATGCAAAACAAGTGAAGGTCAAGCTGACACCCAGAGTGCTCTAAAAACATGTCCAATAAAGTGCGATACTGACAGTGGTTTATACAAGCATCAATGCAGTGAAAAAATGGCTCTAGTATGTTTTGTACAAAAATTGTTGTTTTGTTTTTTTACACTCAAACAAATCTCCTGCGTTGTAACTATCCACGATACCATCAGTATAAAATTACAGAATGTAAGAAAAAGCTAAATAAGGCACATTAAAATACACTAGGTCTGCCAAACTAACAACAATCTAAAAACACAATTACTTAACATTAAAGAGTAAGCAACAGTTAAAGGGGCCTACTGTAGTTTCATTTTCACGCAATAACCACTAGTATCTATAGCCCTCCATAATCATGCCCTGAAATTCACTTCACACCAGGATAATGCACTATATGACAAATAATCTAAAAAACTGGAATTAATCCCTCATTAAATTAACGTTCGAGGAATTAACAACTGCAATAACCACAGCATCTCCACAAATCATAGAATTCCTGATCTACTGTATTTAAAAAATATAAAATAGTTCAGTATCTATGTGATAGAAAGGAAAGCATTTTCACAACTGGGAATAGACTTGATAAATGAATTGCCATGCAAAGGAAAAAATGCTGTTGAAATAATGACCCACTATTTAGAGCACATCCGGAAAATAAAACGTTGAACAGCAAAATGACCACTAGAACACATTTTACTGGGGGCATTATGGATTAGCTATATATTCACGAGTGCAAAACATTCCAAAGGCAGCTAGTAACATAGTCGATAAGAGGTTTCAACAGATTTGGACTTTTATCCTAATGAAAAGCATTTTACCCAAACTCCATCAGTAAATAATGTAGTGTAAAACTGAAGTCACCATATATCTTGGGATAAGAGTGTCTTCGAAGAAACTAAACAATAT
Source organism: Hiodon alosoides (assembly GCA_025775065.1). Taxonomy (NCBI): domain Eukaryota; kingdom Metazoa; phylum Chordata; class Actinopteri; order Hiodontiformes; family Hiodontidae; genus Hiodon; species Hiodon alosoides. The sequence continues at coordinate 7,950 of JAOYSI010004944.1, forward strand.
AATACAAAGTATTTAATATTCACTTAACACCTTTAATATTTTCAAACTTTTTCAGAACATAAATCAGTGGATAATCATTATTGTCCTTAAAGCACTAAGTAATATACACACACACACACACACACACACACACACACACACACACACACACACACACAATGTGGATTATGAGAAAAGACATTTATTCTTCTTGGCATTTTTTGAAACAGTGGTAGAGGAAACTAAATTTCTGGGTGCTTCAGACCATTCGGGCATTTTCCTCTTCGTAGGATGGTTCACTTTCTGTAGGAAACAAATAAAAGAAAAGTACATTACTCTCATTCTAGCTTGATTCATAGTTAACCTTGGCTCTCCCAATTCATTATTTAGATTAGATTCGATTAATTATTCCAGCAGGCTTTGAGTCCCACAGATGCGCCAAAGCAGTTGATAAATCAAAAAGAAGTGAGAAAATGCAACATAGTTACAAGGTTGCCAAAACATTTTCACACTGACCAGCTAAGATCTTTATGAAACTTTACAGTTTGTGTAAAGTCCCCACACAGTTCAAATCTAACAAATAATATTCATCTTTATATTAACAGTGAAATTATCCTTAGCTCACCTTCATACGACCTTTACCCACCCACATTCATTTAACACCTTGCATGCTATAGTGCAAGGGAAAAGGAAGTTCAGAGCGGATTGGGGGAGAGGCACATCTATTGTTACGGCACAAAGGACCTGCAAACATTAGTTTAGTGTAGAGCCATTAGGACCCCTGCCTACACTCTACCTTTCTCCCATCCCTGGCTAATGCCCTGGCCATCATGATCCCAGTGGACATATGACATCATCAAGCCTGAAGCCATCTCAGAATGATAAGGACCAGCCTGTACTCGGGACAGTACCATTACTGGCTAAGACACTCAGGAGGTTCACATTTGTTATATTCATTTTTATCACATGAAGCAAGAAGCATTCAGTCATATTTATATACAAGTATATTTTAGAATACGCTAAAGACTACACCTGTAAACACCTCCAGAAAGATAAAACTGAATAGAATTAAAAACATTTCAGATGTTTAGTTTCTTGTATTTGCAAAATGTTGTAAACCAAATGGAGGAGGAACGGAAGCAGTGTAACACAGTTCTTGTCCACAGGTGCCTGAACTGCCACATCAAAACTGCTGCAGGTTACACGAGAATTCAGCCTTGACAAACAGTACACCTTGTTTTCAATTGCAGGATGGTTTCAGCAAACTAAATAAGCACTAAACTCGCTTTTTTTTTTGTGGGGGGGCATCAGCACGCAATAGATCACATAAAATACATGGAGTCTAATCTTGTTTAGATAATCTTTGTTACAGTAGCAATAACGAAATTGAAATCAGAAAGTGAACTACCCTGGGAGTCTCACACACACAAACACACACACACCTCCCCCACTACCCTTTCACCCTTCTCCCTACCCAGTAGCTACTAATGCCTACTGCCTGCTTATGCATGCCGAGTTCCTTGACCTTAATACTGCCAGTGCAGCCCAATTTGTATGGATACAAAATTTTATTTTTGTAGTACAGCAGTTTTTCCGTCTATTAAACGGAAAAATTACATTAAGTAAATTATAATTATAATAACAACAGAATGTTACCCTCTGCTGATTAAAATTAGATTTTTACGTTTTAGGTGAGGAGGTGTATCTGCAGATAACATCCTGAGTTTGTAACTGACGTTTGAATGCTTCAGGACTAACATCTTGCTTATCCACAAATCACAAGGAATTCAATTTTTGTCACAACTCCTTTATCGCCCCACCTTCAATTTAAAATCCCTTTGGTCTCGCTCTAACACCACCTCGATAGAACAGCTTTGAAGACAAGCGATCCCCTGAAAAGTACTTTCAGCAAGGAAATCTAAAACATCAAACGTTCGCTTCGGGGGGTGTCCCAAGGGGGCGCTGATTTGCAAGACCACTGCAATTCAGCGCCGGGTCACATTGTGCAGGCCCCGTCTAAACCTTAAACGGACAGACATGCATCCGTTCCGGAAACCCGTGTTCATTGGATTAACATCTATCACAATTCTCCTTAAGCCATTTATCTTTTCCTCCGGGCCAGTGCTTTTTTCTTTTTTCCCCCCACTTTCAATCTGTTTGCTTTTAAATCTTTCGTGACCTCACTCACTCGACTCAAAGAAAGACGGGAGAAACAGATCTCTGTGTTTATCTATTCAGCAGGAGAGCTAATGGTTACATATTGATCAAAAGGGAACGTATAATGACCAGGAAGCTAAAGAATAAATAGAAACAAATGACACTAACTGAGAGTCTTAAATTCTAGTTTAAAATGTATTACATTTTAGTTAGCCCACTCTTATGCTGTGACATCCACCAATTGCTGGCTTTTAAAGGACCGATATTACGATAATCCACTTTCTTCATTAGACTTAATTTCACTAATTCGCTCAATTCTGTAAGGATCTTTAGGTTGTATGTTGAAAAAATGTAAATCCAGGTATCGGCCTCTCTAAATAGAAGATCAAGAATTAATATTTGGATTGGAATGATAATCATTTAAGAATAGATGTATTTGAATGCAACTCAAAAGCTTACATTTGAAATGAGCTTTAGCATTTTCAAGAAAACTAAAGAAGCTTTTAATATAATGTTGGTTCATGTAAATACATGAGAACAATCACTGTCCAAATCCTAACCCTCCAATGAAATAACATGCGTTTTGGTTTTGCTAGTACAGAAGTACTACGAAAAATTATATCCCAATTCACAAAGAATTTTCTTCTTTATGGCTGGTTAAGGTTAAGGCTAAAGAATTGAGCTGTAGATCAGAAATTAAGACCAGACAAAATCAATACACTGCAAAACATGCAATTAACGCAAATATACCAAGTAACAAGAAAATTAATAGTTAAGACTGAATAGATTTAACCAAAAAGTTACTTTAATATAAAGAGAGGCAGTCACCACACAGGTATTTCAGGCAACATTTAACTTTCCAGCCTGCTTATAAAAGGGAGAAAAGCTTTAAGAAAGACAGAAGCCATGGGAAAACCAACACCCTAAATTTTACATTAACTTCGTTTTGACTGGATGAGCAGGATATGCAATGTCATTTTGTGTTCTTAAAATCCAGAATTACAGAAATTCTGACGTAGATTCACAGAGGTAATCGCATGTAAAAAAGATTGGCCGTTCATTTTTGAAACTGTGTCATGACCATTGGCTCTCCCTAATCTTGTTCATGGAACACAAGCCCCGTCTAACAAGATGAGCGTGCTGCCTAAGCCAGGGGCTAACTTACATTGGACACTCTCCTCTGCCTGACACACACAACTTTAGCCCGACAGATCGGGCTCCAACCACCACTAAAAGTGCAATACCCCAGTTTTCATTGCACCCTTATTTATTACAAGAATACCTGCAACAGCTGCAGCCTCACAAACTAGCACTCCTCCTGCCAAATATTATTACATATTGTGTAAAATTGGCGAAATAATTCAAGTTTTCCTGCGCAAAATATCAATCTAGCATGAAATGAAAAGCACTAACTCAGGCTCTGAAGATAAGAGATCCAAACCAAGTTATTAATTAAACCAAGCAATTTTTTTCTGTTTAAATAAATCAAGCACTGGTCTAAATAACCACATTCACAGTTTACATGCAAATGTGACAAAGGGAAAAGTGTGCAAATGTCCATTCGTCCATTCGAGTTGCATCCTGGGTAGTACTACCCAAGCTTAGAATTTCCTAACCCACATTGTGATTAAGGGTTCTATTTTGACCCGAGCGGTAGAGCACTGTGTCGGTGTATAATTGGAAGAGCGTCTCCCAGGGTTGGATGGGATGTCTCTCGGTTCGTCTCCAACCAGCGACTTGAATTGGTGTGCCTGGTGCTTGCAGACTAGCTGTGCGGGACCATGCCTTTCCTCCCAATGGACACCAACCTCTGTTATAGGCTGAAAGGTCTGCAGTGTGTAAATTGTCAGGTGGCTCGAAGGCAATTGGGAGCCAATCTTGCACAAATTAGTCAAGATGCGGAATTGGCGATTTCAAATTGAATAGGGAAATTTACCAGCAACTTGCATTTCAAATTTTAGAACTAACAGTAATAAATACTTTGTCTGTCAAGGCAGGTGAGACCATCGATAGTAAAAAAGTTCAGGAGTTCACACAGAATAACCCTGAAAGTCAGATAAAGCTATACTTATTTTATACATGGCTCGATTTCCAATTTTGAATGGTATGCGTATGGGGCACTTGTAAGCATTTTATCAAGGCATTGGGTTTCACCAAGGCAGACACATTCATTAAAAAACCACAACCAAGCTCATTAGTACTTGCCATTACCAGCCCTCATAGAAAACATAGTAGCTGATTATTCCTTTATTACTTTGATTAGTTCAACCACATGCACTGTAGCACATTGGCCAAAAAAAGAGCTATTCAGAAAGGAGTTTGGTCAGGGAGAAGTGATCATAACAGCCCGCTTTCTGAAGCGTACCTTCATCCATTCTAAGGAAACTACAAATTCACGGGACAATAATCATTTGAATCATTAAAGATGGTATGACTAAAAATGAGGATGATTCCTAAAGTTGCAGACCTTTACGAATTGTACAAAGAATGTGTCAAGGCCAAACTCTGAATAAAAGAAATACTTAAATACTTAATATAAAAGATATTAATACAGAGCAGAACAGCCTAAAGTAAACGAGAAATATTTCCAAACAATGCAATTAAATTTGTACTAATCAAGTAATCTGGTAATAAAGAAATGACAAAAAGGGGTGCAAGCCAACAATAATTTTCAAATAAAAAATTTCAATGGTCTCCCAAAACAAAAGCAATCCTAAAAAGGATCAAAAAGAAATCAGAGGCCTGTAAAAAGTTGCTGGGCCCTAAAGCATTATAAAAAATAAATATTCAGAGCCTGGTTAAACAATGGTTAAAACTCACCTGTTCAAATACCTTTGGAGGGGAATCAGAGAACAGTTCCTGTGTTTCCTGGTCCAACTGTGGCCGACTCCAGGACGCCAACTCTATGCCTTCAGTATGTACCACAGTTTTTGGGGTAGTAACAGGCTTTGGTCTACTTGGGGAAACCACAGTTTTACTGCACACTTCCTGGAAGAAAAAACATGGACATCACAACTTCTGTCAAAGTGGAAAATCAGAGCAATTTTGTTGTATTTCAGTTTGGCTGCAGTAACCTTGAAGTAAATGCCAGCCTCACTGCTAAAGCGGCCCTGGTGACTATGTAAAGAAAAGGGCCCTGTCTGCTTGCTGTTATTTGCTATTCAACATTCGCAGCACTCGGTTTGCTCACACCAAATAAGCACGCTTGGCATGCTTATTTAAAACTAAAGGAAAGCAACCACATGAAATCAAATGCATAGCTAAACATCAACACACTGTTTCGTTAACATCATAGCTAGCTACCAAGATCGTATTCTTAATGTAGCTATTGTAGCTATCATACATTAAATCAATGCATTTCGTTATTTTATATATCGGTAGATTGCTCTTAAGCTGTGAATCTGAAGAAAAAATAAGGCCGGACCAATGATTCTGCAACGGTGGGATTTTTAATACAGAAAATATGACAGCAACTTTAATGGTTCACAGGCAGAGGCCAATGGAAAGCAAATTGTGTTCTCATTAGGGAATTTGCTCTCATCTGTGTAAACTGGAAGCTTCCACAGCACAGGGGTTGAATACTTATGCAAGCAACCCATTTCAGTTTTTTTTTATTTGTCATACAAATATTTCCCAATTAAAAAAAAAAAAACCCAATGTCACCTTACAATATATGAATTTGAGTTTCAGTGTTTTAAAAAAAAAAAAAAAAAAAAAAAAAAAATTTAAAAAATAAGTAAATTTAAATGTAAAAATTTTAATTGGATAATTTGTACGGGGTAAGAATAATTTTAAAAAGAACTGTATATGAAA
>JAOYSI010004946.1:2551-13894 GCA_025775065.1 Hiodon alosoides
TGGAGAACTGTGGGCCTTGACCACACATGGAGAACTGTGGGCCTTGACCTCACATGGAGAACTGTGGGCCTTGACCTCACATGGAGAACTATGGCCTTGACCTCACATGGAGAACTGTGGGCCCTGACCACACATGGAGAACTGTGGGCCTTGACCTCACATGGAGAACTGTGGGCCTTGACCACACATTGAGAACTGTGGGCCTTGACCACACATGGAGAACTGTGGGCCTTGACCACACATGGAGAACTGTGGGCCTTGACCTCACATGGAGAACTGTGGGCCTTGACCTGACATGGAGAACTGTGGGCCTTGACCTCACATGGAGAACTGTGGGCCTTGACCTCACATGGAAAGCTGAAGCAGTAGTGGTGCACCACTGTATCGAAGAATAGCTCACAGGTGGCGTTCCTCTTTTGGAGGGCTAAGACATGCTCAGAACTGCCTCGTCTGTCTTCATCGTGCAATACTGCACTTTCAGTCCAACGGTTGCTATTGATTGTGGTAGAGTAAATAAGTTTGGATTTAAAGATGACCCTGGGCGGTGGGAGAAGAAGCCACAACACAGCGTATGGCTCCACGTCCTAATTTGTCTCCGAGCGAGACTCTGTGATTCATGGTGAAAGAGAGTGGCCTCTGCAAACTATTGTTTTTCCCCTTTTACTCTCCCGGCTGCCAAGGTCACAGGTTAATTGAAATGATTGTGAATGACTCCACAGAGAGTTCACGGCAAAGTGGTCCATCAGATTTCCAGGCGCACCTCGCCATCGGATTCCAAAGTCCATAGTCAGATTTCTGTGGCTGCCGTCAGTTGCCGTGGATGTCTGCCATGACATTCTCCACTTCTCTTAAATTAAATCCTTCACTGGCCCCAGCTGGTCCAGAAGAAGAAGAAAAAAGTGGGGAGAAATGGAACTCCTCAGCCCTCACTTTTGGCTCCCTCTGTCTGTGGCTTTTAACACTTCAGGCCTGATTGGCTGAATCCTTGTGGCTGGGTTTCACAAAAAAAACCAGAGGCCAGAGACCACAACTAGATTAATGCTTTCATATTCTCAGAGTCTGAGACAAGGATTGCCCTACACAGACCTGGTGTGACCAAGCTGCGGGACCTAGAGAGATAATTGGAACCAGGCCCTCCTGCTCTGCACTGGTGTTTTCTACAGGCCCCGGTCACTCGGCGCTTCAGCTCCCCCGGTGTCAACAGGAAGAATCCTCTCCAGACTGCTCGTCCCAGTCTGGCCCGTGGACCCACGCAGCCTGGCCGCCTGCACGCTTGTCTCAGGCTGGACTTTGGCTCGTGTACAAATGAACCCTGAGGATGCGGGTTTATGCGCCTGACAGGACATCCCCCTACCGTAAAATCACAGCCGTCGGTCATTCTGAAGGTTCCGAAAAGCACTGCAGCAGCCAGTCAACACTGAGGGTCAGTGGGAAACCCAAACCTCTCCGAGAGCATGTCCCTACGTACAGTCTGTGTCTCTTGGTTGGGCATTGTTTTCGTAACAATAAGACAAAGCATACTTCTGGGGTTGCTTAATATCAATAAACGCGTACAGGAAAGCTGGAACATATTACCCGACAAGATCAGCAGTGCTCAGATCTCCGAGTCTCTTGCTTTCTTCACGTGTTGTTAAACATCATTCATCCACTACAAGTTTAACCTACAAGTTTAACATGTCAGGGTTCTTATGGAGCTGGTCTTGCCAGCATCCATGTGTGAATACAGTGGTCGTCTAGACCCATACTGAGCAAGCATTCAAAGTCATTAATTTTCTGTTCGTTAATCTGCCGGTTAATCAGACAAATATGCAGTCGTTTCAGATGTCAAATCAGAACACTGGCACTCGCAGCTATTCCGACGTAATATCTCTTTTAATATTAGCTAGGTGCGGTATAGTAGTTAAGACTTTGGGTTGCAGGTTCAAGCCATATTTCGTTTTGTTGTTTGAGGGATTATATTCGACCCAGACATAAATGAAAAGTGAAAAGATAAAATGCGGGCATCCAAACTTCTCCGAGGTGCAGAACAACAGGAAATAGTCAACAAAGAAAAGGAAGCAACACACTCAGTTTCTTCATTTGCATGGCTTCTAATTAGCTTCTGTTAGCTGAGAACCAAGGTCTTCATTCGATTTGATCGACCTGGACCCGCCTTGTTACTGTGATGGACATTGGATGTAATGCAGACAGAGCTTCACTGCTTTGGCGTTGCAGCCGTGCAGCCGTGCAGTCCCGCCTGCCTTTGATCTTCCCGTGCCTGTGTTTCATCACAAACCCCAGCAAGCTGCTTAGGTGGTTGGGAGCTCGGGTGGCCTGACACTCTGCAACGAAAGGGAAGGTGGCCTCAGTGCGGCGTGGGCGATCTGCCTCCGGTCCATGAGACAGACCAGGCTTGTTCTCAGATCCCTTTTATTGGTTACTTTTCCCTTGATCTGTGCAGCTTGCAGGGAGGCTGTCCTCGTGGGCCAGAGCTAGAGGGAAGGCTGGAATTTCAGCTCAGATAACTATGTAATCAGGGACGGCGAGACGTATAGTGGGCCAGTTATCGACTTTGCTGCCGTGCTTGGGTTTCATATCCGAGCAGCCAAGTGCATGCATGGTTTGACTGAGTTAATGGTGTCAACAGGAGGATGCTAGCGAGGGCTGGCAGAGTACCGTCATGTTTGTCGGACGCTGATTCATGTCCCGCTCGTGGGAGATGTAATCCTACGCTTCTATTTGCCTGACATCCCTCTCTCTTCCCCCTCCCCACCCCCAGACAGCTGAACCATCACACTGGACGCCTCCATCGGAGGGATGTTTAAGCCGTTTCCTCGCCATGTTCCTCAAGTGTAATCTGTGCCTGATTCACCAGGTTCAATGTTAACAAGCTAATGCTCAATGCTAACAAGAGTAGCAATGCTACGCCCAGCACAGGATCAATCAGAATTTGGGAGTTCGAGAGCCAGTTTACCAGTATATCAAAAACAAACAAAACTAAAGAATCTTTACCAAAAGAAAAACATCATTTTCAGCTTTAATACACAAAACTAATAAGCCAACAAATTATCAGCAACCACAAACTTTTTGGTTTAAAACCACTTTCCCCATACAGCTCTGCAGTCTCTGTTTTATAGTCTTCATTTACACACACTTGAGTAATGTTCAGTTAGCAAAACTACAGTCAGATGACTAAATGCAGTCCTGGCTGTGGGTATGTGGAGTGCTAAATTCAACTTAAATCTGTACTTGACAAACGTTTACTGGGACTTAATTTTGGTCAGCTGGTAAAACCTTTATGCTTCTTTTGCAAGACAAACTCCAGGAGCCAAGTTCTAATCGCTCCTGAAATAAACAAAGCACCTAGTCAGACATTTGTTGGATTGCAGCTGATTGCAAATAACCGCTGCACACTGCTCTAAGATTTGATGACATACAAGTCTATGTTATTATTATAGTATTATACACATCATTGGCACAGATTTTTGTAGCCTATGTAGCTTTAACAAGTTGAATATTTGTGATCAGGGTGTGAATTGACGAGATGAAATGTGTGATAAAAAAGATAAAAGTGTTTAATGTCACATTTGACACCCCATAGTGGGTATGGCCCCACTGACAGTCTGTCCTTCTGGGCATGTCCCTGGGCTCCGTACCACAGATGCTAAAGATGATTTAAAAAATGGTCCTTGTTGCTTTTCAGTTCACCTCTTGGGTAAATTCAGTGTTATTTGTTTTTTTGACTCTCGACCTCTCGCTGACTCTCACCAGCAGAACTCGCCGAGTTCTGACTAATTTCTGGGACTGAGGCTTTCCAGGTCTTGTCTATTATACAAGAAACAAGTCATTACAATTTAGCGTGTTGGGAATTGATGTATTAAGCTCCCAGTGCTTTTTGTAGGCCTGAGTGAGAGTTTTTCATATAGGTTCCCCCGCAGGTTGATACATCCTACCCTCGTCGACTAGATTCCCTTCCTGGAACCCGAGAAAAATCGCCGTGTCCGGAATGTCCCTTTACGAAATGATTATTAACAGAGACTTGTGAGGGCAAGATTGTCTGGCCCTGTTGAATGTTTCCCCCCCTTTTTTGGCACAGCCAAGCTGGAGTTTTTTCCCCCTTTGTAATTAAAACCCGAGAGGAACAGGGTATTTATTTACATTCAGGATTTAGCTTTCTCTACTTTCTCTACTTTTCCTCTTTAACCCCTCTGTCTCCAAGAACATGCCAGCTGGAGACGCGTATCTTGAGATCACAGGAGCACTACAGTGTACCCGTGCCAAGAAGGAGCTCACGGATTGTGTCTGTCTTGATAGTGGATATATAGGGCTCCATCTTGTGTTTAGCGCGTAGCAAAACAATTTGCATTTCCCGTGTGTAATGTGAAGTGCATATATAAGTGAAATGTTGAAAGTATGTAGTTCATTTGAATGTCTGATACGCCTACAGCGTCCCCACCTTTGGATGCTGCTCTCACTTGTTTGGTTTTTTTGACCTTCTTACCACCCTAAGGTTATGGGAATTTGGGAGCAGGTGGCCTGGGAACCGGCGGTCTGGGAACTGGAGGTCTAGGAACAGGTGGCCTGGGAACCGGCGGTCTGGGAACTGGAGGACTTGGAACTGGCGGACTGGGTGCGGGTTATAAACCCGGAGGTGAGGTGAAAAGGCCTCCGAAATTACGTCCGAATTACTGTGGTGGGACGCTCTCCATGTCTCGCAGCGTGCGTCTCCCCGTTCACTAGCAACGTCTCCTCTCAGGTGGTGGCTATGGAGGGTACGGGGGCTATGGAGGTTATGGGGCCTACGGGGGCGCCGGCGGCTTCTACCCCGGAGCCGGTGGGACAGGCCTGAAGCCTTCCAAGGCTGGTAGGTTTTGGACTCGCATATAGGCCGCATGGGCATGATGTGGCGAAGAGGATCCGTCCCAGTACTGCCCTGTTTTCTCTCTTCTCAGGCGTGGGTACGGGAGTGCTGCCAGGCGGTGGAGTAAAGCCAGGGAAAGGTGAGTTTCCAAAGAGAGCCACTGGGGTTAACTTGTATTGTCTACTCTGAAAGTTTACTTTCTTTTGTTGTTAGATTTAGCACACTGAGCGATATAGCTCAAGGAAACAAAGTCTAAATGTCTACGGTAGTAATGAACTCCTTCGTTTTCACTTAAGTTCGTTCAGTATTGGTAATTTATAAAAGATAATAAATGTGTCTGGGTCAACGTTACTCCTACGCTGCAAGCTAATTTGGACCCTTTGGAATCTGTATTCGATAGAGGGCTTTTCATAATCATAACTAGCCTGTGGAAAGAAAGCCTAATCACTGCTTATTCTAGGCAGTCGTCTGACTCCCCTCCAGGTTTTTTTCATCTTGGAAACAGAAATCGTTCAACAAGGCACGCAGAATTATTTCCTCATTCTTAACTCTTTGGTTATTAAATCTACTCACAAGACGCGTTATTGCTCCTTGCTAAGTAGTTAGTTATTTTGGAGAGCGTTACTAGCGGGAACAATCCGGAATCTGCATTGAACGGATACCATCGACGCGTAGGATTTACACCCGTTGGCGCATCGGGTGAAACTGGTTGGACTGGTTTAGTTCGCGAAGAGGAGTTAGTGTTACGACCAGACGTAGTTGCGGATATTTATGATGATGTTATTATTCGCAGTTCACTAAATCCTTATTAGCACAGTCCAAAAAGCAGGGAAGTAGCAGTAAGTTTCAGATAAATAAATAAAAACGTCGAATTTGTTCATCATTTCAAGGACATGGTGATCCAGGGAGATTAGCAGCGCATAAATATGTTAAGGCAGTAAGCTGCTTATGAACCATGAAACAGGGATTCAACCCCGACGCCCTCCTTTTAAAACTCAAATGTGTAACAACTGTAATGCTCGCCTTGATAGCGTCGAGCGCAAATTAGTCGATGTAGAGGACAACTAGAGTCTGTTTTCCTGAAGGGAAAGTAGAGGACATTACACCTGCTTTCTTGCAAACCACGCCACCTAAGTGGTCCCCTACTCTTTCTGCGCTGGCAGTGACCGTTGTCAATATTTCCATAATTGTAATAAGTAATATATTTTTTAAATATGGCATTTATTAAATCAGTAGAATCAGAAAATGTCTATGCTCTGTTCTCCAACCTGTTTAAACAGATAAAATCTATTTTTGAGAATAAAGTGACTATCTATGGGGAAATATTTAGTTTTAAATAGCTGTTCAACAGTCAGCCCCTTGTCAATCAAAGTAAAAGTTTCTGCTTATTTCCCATTAAAAATAGATAAGGGTTTATAGTTATAAGCTGTTTTTGGCCATTCTTCTCCTCTTATTTACACCTCTGTTTTTGGACAGGGCCCGGGACAGGCGGGACTGTGCTGGGAGGGGGTGGAGGACCCGGGACAGGAGGTGGAGGTGAGGGACCCAGCCCTCTTTGAGGGTCACAGAAGATTTGCAATGCACCGCTCCACATGTCCCTGGGCTGCTTCTGTCTGGTTTTTTCAGTTAGGTGTTGACCTTACGTTATGATGTCCATCTCTTCCTTTTCTTTCCCCTAGCACCTGTCATCCCTCAAACTGGTCTGCCAGGAGGGGGCGCTGGAGGGAAGGCTTCAAAAGTGCCAGGTAAAAAGTGATGATGTGTGTGTGTGTGTGTGTGTGTGTGTGTGTGTGTGTGTGTGTGTGTGCGTGTGTGTGTGTGCGCGTGTGTGTGTGTGTGTGCGCGTGTGTGCGTGTGTGTTTATGTGTCCCACGAGTTAAACAGGTGCTGTGATACTTGTCTTTGGTCAAGGTTAGACAGTCTGGTGAAATACTCGGATTAGATCTGAATATCAGATCTAGAGTTGATGACAATAATGTGGCCTTCTCTAAGGATGTGTCTCTCACCCGTCCACTGCTTCATTTAGGTGTGGGAGTACCCGGTCTCTACCAAGGTGGAATTGTACCGGGGCAAGGTGGGTTGTTTTTCTTCTGCATTAATTCGGAGCAAAGTTTACACGAACCGTGAGTGTTTATGCTGATCTCATAAACCGAAACAAATGAATTCCATTTTTAGGCAACCTGGTTTTAATCATAGCGTTTCCAATTGGATTTGTAGGTTACGGTGGGCGTGGAGTCCTTCCTGGCGTAGCCACCGGGGATGGACTGAAGCCGAAATCAAGTAAGTGTCCAAGAAACAGCTCATGAGCTCACTGAGTCCTGTGTATTGACTTTACCGTATTTACTCAGCACACAAAAAAGCAATGACATGCTGTTATAAACTGAACACAATTGCATGGCATGGATTATCAATTGTGTTGTTGTTTTGTTGTCAGCTTAATTCAGTTCAAACTGGCTTTAGAACCAAGACAAATCCGATGATTGGTTCTGTTGCCAAAGCTCTCTCAAACATGGAAATGTTTAAATGAAGACAGCAACAGAGGATGTCTGGATTGTATTTTTTTTTGCCCTGGTTGCCGAGTGTTTTATTAGGTCGCAGTTGTTGGACAGTTCGGTTTCTTTTTGGGTATGACGGGCATTTTTTTCAAATGAGATATGGGGAGATGGGGAGATGGGGATATGGGGATAGAGGCAAATTTGTGTTATCCCAGGGCAGGTAAGAGTCTCTTATGTCCTAACTATTAGAAAAGTCTAACTATTATGGTATTTTTGCTCTCCGTCTGACAGTTCCTGGAACAGGGCAGCTAGGACAAGTTAATGGTAAGTGGTTTTGTGTATTTGAACGGTATGGTGGGATGTATTGGCTGGGGCTGTGGATTTCCATGGTGTATTTGTGTCTCCATTCGCAGGTCGTGGATACGGTGGACCTCGGCAGCCAGGTGTATTTCACGGGTACCCCATAAAATCACCCAAGACTCAAGGTAGTTCTGATGACCTGAACCTCAACCCTAAGTGAACTTCTGCCCTCTTTGTACCACAAGGTACCAGATATCCCGGGACTGTGTTGAAGTTTAGGAAGTTATGTAAAGGGCCGTCATCTAGTTGAGATCAGGAAACTGGAGAATTGTTTTGATTCTACAACAAAGAGAAATGTTTGATTGGCCGTCAAGGAAGCCGTTATGATTTTCATTTCACCATTTTGCTGACTCCCTTATCCTAGGCAACTAAAATGTTGTAAAATTTCACACTTTACCAAATCATACAGATGGGTATGTATTGAAATAAGTTGGGCCCCTTGCTTAGGGTTACAACACTAGGGTCCCACACCTGCCACCTGCAGCTTTCTGGTCTAATGTGGTCGCCCGTCTTCCCCGGTCAGCTGTTATTTCAGCGCTGACACTGGCGAATGTCGTTGTTAATCCTCTCCACTGTCCGTTGCAGTTTCTTTCCTCCCAGTTTTCAGAAAGTTTGTGCCTCATTATGGACATACATGGTTCCACGGGTACCGGCCAAAGGTTATGTATGGTGCGTTTGTCCTTGGGCTCCACAGTGGAAAGGTCATTCTTTTTTTGAGGTCTCCGTCATCTCCATCGCAGTGATGACGGATCGTGGATGCAAGTTCCCTTCACTTCTCTGGAAACCTTGTTGTGTTGAGTGTAGATTCATGTAGGCCTCAAAATCAGAACTGTGCCTTCTCTTTCTTCCCGGAAAGCTTCCAGAAGAAAGTACAATATCAGGTTCAGACATGTAACCCACTAAATAAGGACTGCTTTCGCCAAATGGACCTAACCAGAATCCCCATACCTTACCCTTGCGTTGGCCTCCACTCAGGTCATTAAGTACATCGAATATGGTCTGATTGGACGGACAAACCTGTCCTGTTTCTGTGTCATTCCCGGATCTAGCCGTTTATAACACCTGGTACGTCAGCTTGTTTTGCTGATGGTTAATCGTTGTTTATTTAAACAACTGGATGGGCTCAAAATGAATTAATTTCATCTGACAAATGCATTGGAGCTGCTCAATCTACCAAATTACTGAACAAATCTATGTTAAGAATAATTTATAACTAAAATTTATGTTGGCGAATGACGAAACAGAACTGGCTTCGAGCCCTATCTGAATGATAGGCCTTGCGCTTGTCTAGACTATCCGGGACGCCACATTTTCCTCGAGGCTGTTCTGAAGACTAGGTCGTGCTGTTCTGGTAAATCACAGGTTTTGGTCTGCTCTTGAAATAAATTAAGAGTAATTTCTTTACTAAACAAAAAAAGAAGAGATAAATTTGCTACATGACCTACTTTATTACAAACCTTAAGGATTATGCTGTATTACTAATACATTGCTCTTTTTTGTCTGTCATTTCTAATCAAAAATTAAATTAAATTGTTAAATGAAACAGATTTAATAGTAGCAGTAATTATAATTTAATAATGCTTTATTTTATTTAAAAAAAAAAGATTATTATTGGAAGGTAACTTAAGTATGTGAGCAAGAAATAAATGACAACCAGAAGGGAATTTTTCATTTATATCTGGAACATTACAATATGATCCTGCTCTCAAACAGCTGGAAAGGTTCAGTACCAGTCTGACAATTAGCTTTTCTTTGTCCTTTTAAAAAGAAAAAAAACAAGTATTCTACATTTCCTACTACTTTCCCACAAACTTTGGGGATTATGTGGAATTAATAAACCTTTTTATTTTCATTTTTCATCTTATTTATGAAAATAAAGGTTACTAAAATGGTAAACAGTAGTAGTTATAATTAAATAATGTTCTCTTTTATGGAAGGAAATAAACTTAAACAATTGCTTCTACTCTCCGAGCGTTTTGACAGATTTGACAACCTCTCCCTGATTGTTCCTCATAGGTGCTTACGGATCGCAATATGGACAAGGCAAGCAGCCCTATGGTAGGTGCCTCTAACTGGCGTTCCCAGAATGCAATGGGCTTTTGTCGTTTTGGACACCTTTAAGATTTTGCACACACTAAACCTTTTTTATGTGCCTGTTCTGTTTGAAAAGATATTAGAATCATGTTGTATATGTATCCGAATTAACTTTATTTAGCTCGGCACGTGTCGCTGCGGCACCTCTAACAGATCATGTCTTTTCGAAACCGGTGTGCAGACAGCGTTCAGGACATTTACATTATGTTTGGTTCAGGTTATGGGGGCTTCGGGGGCGGAGCAGGAGGTGCTGGAACCAAGCCAGGATATCCCACTGGAACCGGTCAGTATCTTGTGATCTTTTATCACAGTGCACAGAACATGGGAAGGCAGTGGAGTAACGTTCCTATAACGTTTGCGGGGGTGTCTCTGAACGTTCTCCGTTTTACAAAGACTGCCTGATTGAATGAGAGAGGCGTCAGCCTATATTTACATTGGCTTGTATTGTTCTGTCTGAACAGATGACCGAGTCACTTTAACCTCGATCTGCTAATAGAATTTAGAGTGTCTGAGCTGCTCTCCACCTCTCTCTCGCTCTCTCTCTCTCACCAGGTGTCGGAACACAGGGTGTTTCACCAGCCCAGGCAAAGGCAGCTAAATATGGTAAAGATGATTAACACCCTAGACCCAGTGTGTGATACCCAGTTTAATGTGAAAGGCAGACCTCAATCTCAGGTTTAAAAAAAACAGGCATTCAAAGGCAAACATCTTCTTCAGTTTAAATCATTGTGTATGTCACTTACGATTATATCCTCAACGTAAATGCGAAAAATCTGCTTTAAAAAAAGAGAATTGTGTGCTTGAGGTGAAGGCTTGAAGCAGACAGCTGTACGCTTTTCTAAGGTGCTGCGGGTGGTGTACCCGGTGCGGTTCAACTGTACCCTGGTGCTGTCCCGGGAACTGGTGCTGTTTATCCAGGAGGTGAGTGAGAGCCGGGTCACAGAGCCCCTGAGAGGTTAAGCCCAGCCAAGCTGTGTGTTTCGATGTATATATTAACTTCACAACAGATTTAAACTGATGATTGTTCTAAACTCTGCTGAATGTGTCTGTCGTAATTCTGCACCTCACTGCACTTGTGCCTTGTTTTTTTATGATTGTTTTTGGCCAACAGGGGGTGCTGGCGTAGCGCCCGGTACTGCAGGGTTTGGTGTTCCAGGAGGGGTACCCGGAGGAGGTGCAGTAGCTGGTATATTATGTCTCAGGGGCCAAGCATTGATTTGGTTAAACATGGCAGGTTTTATGTACAACGTCACATTTAGCTTGTGTTTTGAAGCCACATTTCAAACGTTTTGTAAATCCTAAACATGGAAGTAGCTTGCAAGAGTATCTATTAATTCAGATATTGCTGCTTACGTATTATCTTCTAATGTTTCCTTCTGCAGCATATGGAGCAGCCAAAGCAGCTAAATATGGTAAGCATAACCTTCTTTCCCATGTTTAGGTAATGGTTAAAATGTTTTTATTCAAATGTTTGCTCATTAAGTCTCAGTCAGGTACAGCATGTGAATCAGTTTAATCTGTTTATTAATCATTATTTCAATGTTTTTGCCAAAC
>JAOYSI010004947.1:0-13894 GCA_025775065.1 Hiodon alosoides
TAGTTATATAATAGTTCTATAGAGGGAGCCTGATAAATTAGTTTAAAATGCCACTTTCAGATTGAGTTAGCTCACCTGTCACGAATGATGGGTAGCTGACTGAATCAGCACATAGTGAAACTACTGTCTTGTGGCGTCTAATTACACAAAAACTCTCTCTAATTACACAAAAACGAACAAAAATCTAAAATGCGCTTGTAAGTGACAAGGGTGCTTCTCTGACAGTATTCATCCAGTGACACATTCACATGGAACAATAAACAGTTTAGTTCTGCCTTTTAATCAGGGTGACTCGTTTGTTGATCCAGTTCTCTGCCACACTATCCTGAGCAATGAGATTATTATTATTTTTTTTTTAGCTTTACACTATTATTTAGAAAGAGTTGGTAAGTGGAGACATCCTTTATATAAAACTGTAATGATATGCTACATATCAAAGCCCTCCGAGTTGCAAACCCAGGGCTAAAAATCAGAAGTGTACAAAACAAACCGTTTTGCACTTCTGCCATCGGAAGGTTATATTGCAGGGATCATTTCCCAATGGGCAAGACTACAAAGCTTCATTAACTGTCTTGGAATATTTTTGTGAAGGAACTGTATAAATGAAGTAACCTCCAGGTTTCTTGACATAAACAAGAGTTGGGTGGTTATTACATTGCTTATGTGAAAACAAGTCAAGTTTTTCATGACTGTTTCAACTCTTTTTCAGTTTTTTATTTTTTACTTTATTTTTGTTACTGTGCCGGATCATAAATGTTATACTTTTGCTGTATGATTAAGTTAGTATCGTATGATCATGGCCTTTCGTTTCTGTTACATTGTATACATTACCTGGGTATAAGTAATAAAAATGGAAGTCATAGAAACAACTCCTAAATCCCAACTTAAAGAAATGCAACCAAGTTTTAACTAAGGGCCAAATTTAAAGTAGGAAAAAATAGGATTTTATTTTTTAAATCTCTTACAGAAGTTGTGAAAGCACTTTTCCCACAGTATGGTTCTCTGTTTGATAATGTTACCTTACGGCAGTGAATGTATTCCAGCTTTTGTATTCAAAAGTACCTGCCGATAAGTGTTTAAATGTTAGACTAAACCCTTAATCAAAATCTTACCGGTGGATTTAAGTGTAATTTTGCCAACATAGTTGAATTGGGAGATCCTTCATAAAAGCCACAGAAGGTGCAGAGGATATTTAACAACTTTGCTTCTCCGTGAGAAGGCAATTGAACTTTTTGACAATATACACTTACTGACAGTTAATAACCATTTCATCCCCAAAACAGATAATGTTGGTTAAATTAGAGGGTTTTAATGGTTGTTTTAAGTATTCATATTACATCAATTAATTTATTGTGGTGTTATTGGAACAGGATTTAACTATTTGAAATCGAAAACAAAGTTATTATTGGGCATTAGTAAAATATTTACATTACGTTTAGTGACAGCAACACTTTCTCTTCTGTTTATGGTAATAGTCTTATTTCATACTGATGTGATCTTCTATAAGAATTTAAGTTGTAATTAGTATGAGACCAAAAACAAGAAAAGTCTTTCGGAAGAAATATTTGAAAAACAACCAGTGGTTCTTCGCAAATTTTTATTCAATTCATTTTCCAGAATGTGTCTAAAAATAAGTTTAGGATACTTCCATCAGATGATTCCGGCCAATAATTGATCAAATTAAAACAATAAACATAGTAACAATCATTGTAACATTTTCTCTTTGTTTGTCACTTATGTATTCTACCTTAATCGACACATAACAGAATATTGGATAACTACCAGTCCACCCGTTTTCTGCCCTTGAAAGTTTAGATAAATAAATAAATAAATAAATAAATAATTTGGGGAAACGAAACATCCATAGCAGGTTGGTTTTGATCTTGACTGATCCAAATGGACAGCTGGGGACACATTTAGCACTTGATAGACACAAAGAGCGATGGCGCACAGATGCTCCCAGCGAAAGGGTCCATTGCCTTATTGACATCCGAGTTTAGCTGAAATTGTGCAGCTGGAAAAGTGGTCCGCTCTGTTTACAAGTGAATCAATAACGCTCCTGTTCAGGATGGTGAATAATCTCCAGGTCAGGTTGGGAAGCGGAAATATAGATAGGAGGCCAGACACAGAAAAAAGAAAGGATATTCCTGCTTCAGACGGAAGGTTACCTGATGTTAATCTGGTGGGTATCACTTAATAAAATCCACAGGATCATTTCAGATATACAAGAGGGATATCCAGAACGGAATAGGATATAGGATATCTGGAATATTATCAATTTTTATAGTAAAGAACGGGAACCGTTCAGCTAAAATATTGGTCAGATCTGCGCATATGAAATCTTATTAAAATTATCTGACACTACTGTTTATTAAAAAAAAAAAAAAAACATTTGAAGATTTACATCATGTAAGGTACTTGAAGATTTTGAACACATTGAACCCCATGTGAAGTGCAACATGTTTACTGTATACTTTATTTATGAATTCATTTATTTAATAACAAAATCAAACATTTAATTATTTAACATTGTATTGATTTATTTAATTAATTTTGAGAACGTTGGTCTTCCATTCAGCTACAGAAGTCATAGAAGGTTTTATTCACAGCATTTAAAATACTTGGTTAACAAAGCTGCAAGCCGTAACACCATGAATACCTACCCTTGATATATACATATATAAATAATATATATATAAATAATATAAATAAAAATATATAAATATATATAAAAATAATCTTTTGATCTTTTTATATTATCACAGGAATGCATTCATGGTGTTATTGCATCTCTGTCAAACCTGCCTTCTGATCTCTGTGGATAATATCTAATGTAATTACTTCTATGGCTTTAGATCAAATATTAAATGCAATCCTGTAGGGAATCTAGTCTTTAATAAGTGCAGTTTATGATAAAATACATTTGCATAAACAGGAAATTTAAATGTACATCAGGAAGACAAAAATAAATTTATATACAGCACAGTTTATTTATTCATAACTTACTGTAATAACAGTAAGCTGAAAAACCTTTTTTTTTATATATAATGCAACACTTTCCATTTTAATAACTTTAATCTAATGGAATCTCTCATCATACCGAATATCCTGTTTCCCACATCACCGATGACTTCAATTATTAAGAATCTAATCAAATTCAGTGGTCTGTGTCACCTCAAAGAGACCAACCATGGACTGTTTCAACTACATCCAAAACCTTTAACATTCTGATGGTGAGCCCGTGTGGCTTGATGTGCCATGGTTTTATTTATTTATGTATTTATTTATTTATTTATTTTTCACAAATGATATAGAAAACCCCCAAAAATAAATGACTTCAATTTAAAACTGAAACAGCCAGACAGCTGTGTTATATGCTAGCAGTCCCCCTGGGTGAGTGCTGGTTCAGTATGTGAGTGGAAGGGGCTCATATAAGCTAATCTAAATTTAAACTGGGCTTGAATCCAAAATGATGACACGACAAAACAGAGCATGGGTTGGAATTAAATTTTCGTTGCGTTGGATTCCAGAACCACCTTCTGTAGATGTGTCCTTTGTCGCTCACATTGTTTGGAAGTATTTGCAAATCATTTATAAAATTATGACAGGCACAGCAAGAAAAGTCATTGCTCCAGGAACCTAAAATTGATTGAATGGTATTCATGAAAACACATTTAGGATTTATGTTTGTTTTCTGACCTGCATTTTATCAATATGAAAGGGAAGACATCCGTTTTTGTAATTTAAATGAAGGGAAGCTTGAAAGTATGATCGATTGCATGCTATCTGTAGATTACATTTTGGTGATTACACTTGAGGAACAAGGGCATCTAATTTAAGTTTTCCTTTTTTTTGCATTGCCAATGATAATAGGCAATAGCATTAGGCATATGTGAGTTTCCTCCCAATCTCCTTAACCTTCTCCTTCCACAAAAACTAGCAGAAATCAATCTAATGTTGAACATAATTTATCCTTCTGAGCGACTTCCCCAATACCGGTCGCTTATTCAACCAAACAAAGCTTTAACAGTTGCGTGTATGTCTGTGTGTTTGTATTTTTACATTCCTGGAGATATTCTCAATCACAAGGAGGTCTACTTCAGGCATGTACATTTCTGTGAATAAATGACATAAGAGCAAAGTATGGGCTCCAGATAGGAACATTTACCTATTTCAAATTTGGAAAATTATGTTTCAAATGTTTAAAATAAATATTTTCATTTCTATCTCCAGTGTCTTCCAAACAATCATTTCGCCCTTGGTTCAGTCTGCCTCCTAGCTGTGTTACGTACAGTTCTAGCGAGACATTAACTCCTTGGCCTGATTTGGAGCTATGTGTATCCTCTAGATTTAATGCAGCAATAACGCTCAATAAAGCGATGGTGTCAACAATTCATGCGGACTCCGTGCTTGGAGACCTGACTGTCTCTGCGGCAAAGTAGAGGAAGAGCTGATAACAAGAAATCTGTTGGACCTTTTATAAACTCCTGTGTTTGCTTTATTACAAAATTACTGCCATGCATACAATTGCAAAGAGGAGAGTACGTAAACTGCGTGTTTTTGGGCAGCCGGGGCTGTCGGTTTTGTTCCTGAACCACGTAACTGGTAAACCCTCTCCATGGGACAAAATTAAGCTTTCAAATGCAAACTGAGTGGAAAAAGAGAATGTAGTGTCCTAAAGTTAGGTGTGTCATGCACAGATGGTGATGGCAGGCTGACACTGGCAGGGGAGGGTGGCGCGTGGCCTTGCGAGAACATGGAGCCATCTGGCAAAGGTGGTGTGTGAACAGGCATCTAGCCCATTCTTTATCTAGCCACCCAGCATTCAGAAAGGAAACGGCTCTATCTATCCACCCCCCAGTTCCTCGCTGAAGTCCTCATTCGCGTTTCACAGAATAAGGTCAGAAGTTGTGGTGCGACTTCAAGCTTTTATTTTCTGTGGTTGATTGAATAATATGCGCAAATGTAAAGGAAACCTCCCATAAAGACAGGGAGGTGGACAGACGGACAGATGGAAGGCCCTATCACGTCATGCTACTAAAGCGTTCCTGAATGATTATACTGAGTTCCCAGCTTTGGCCCGGAGTTATAGGAGAAAACAGCAGTTGTTACCTGGTTGTGTGATAAATCACAAGCTTACAGCTGGTCTTAAATGATGATATAAAAGAATATTGATATAATGACTCCATGGAATCTGCCATGCTTTTTCCAGTAGGGGCATGATTATAAAACCATTTAGTTTTAAAATAAATCATTCACAAATCAGGAAAGCAACAGGGGGCATTGCATTTGTATGGAATAAATACTATATAACGCTAAAAGGGTACCAGTGCGGCTCAATGTACATTTGAATTTGCACTGTGTTTCTAGCTTATTTCCACCAAAGAGACTTGTAATCCCGATACCCGGCAATGGCGGTTTAAGACATTTGTTTTGATGTTAACAAGTGGCAGCAAACGAGGGCTGGCAATGTGATCAAGGGTTGGGAGGAGCAGGTGAGGGTGATGATTAAGCCTTGATGGGGACAGACAGAGTGCACCTGTTCCCTTCCCCAGTGTGGCGGGTGAGGGGAGGAGAAGCACATTCATCTCTGTGTTATCTTCATCAGAAGGACAGGAACATTACAGCGCCCCTTGATGTCGTTTTTGATTCCCCAACTGAGCCTGTGGGTAACGAGAAAGAAGTCGCGGTTGTATTAGGATTCGTCCAAGTTGGTTTAAAAAAAACAACAAAAAAAACACTGCTGAAATCATGCTAATGCTGAAAATATCCCCAATTTGACGTGAAGATTAATCTTATTCACTGTCAAAAAGCAAATGAAAACATCCTGTACAAGGCTGTGTCTGTTTGAGCTAGACACTCACCCAAGACTGCAGAGGAGAAGCTAACGGACAGCCCACATGGATCAAGAGAGGGAGAAAGGTTTTGATAAAAACACCACCTAGACGGCCGTAAGAATGTTAAGAGTACTCTCTAGCACTTTAGTGGTGGTTGTTTTGTAGCAACGATTCACGCGGCTACTCGCGACTTCATTAGTAATGCCCTAATAGCGGAGATGGGCATTTTCAGGCGTGTAGCTATCTTTTTATAGCCATAGCATGATTTTATTTTAATTTTTTGTTGCTGTTGTTGTCCTTATTTCATTTCTGTGTTCTCTGGCCTTTTCCGTGTTGATGGATTACTAAGGGAGTGTAGACTATTTGTCATTTATACCCCAGTGAAACACAAAGTCAAGGATGACCACTTAGGAGTTTCCAGTCTCAGACAAACTTTAAAAAGTAAAATCTTAATCATTATATATAACACACATGCGCACACACACACATACACACACACACACACACACACACACACACACACACACTGGATGACTGGATCAGTCAAAGTGCTTTGCAATGATTCACCCAGACCCAATGATATTGAATTGAAATGTATATGTTTTTTTGTTAAACTTAAATAAATAATTATTTTAATTGTTCATTCATTAATTCTACTAGACCTAAGACACATTGCCTGCTGTCCATGACGTGTTGACTTGTTGACTTCTGCAAAACATACATCAACACCACCCTCCCCCTTTATGAACCTCCCAGCACTGAGAGACTGATTCGTTTACTAATGAGTGTTCCCTTTAAAAAGCGGTTTTGAAAAGAATCACGGGCCTTTCACTAAACAACACATCGGAAAAGCATCTGAAGAGCAGAACTGATGTGACTCATAATTAAGAATTCATATGCAAATGAGCACGGTCCCCCAACGCAGAGGATCTTCAGCAGCGCAACCTCCGCCTCTCGTCCAATTTGCTTCAGTTATCAGTGTGTTCGTGAATAAGCACTGGGCAAGGTACTCATTAACACACTGCATGAAAAACAGAGCAATCCCCAAAATTGCCTCACGTGTGGTTTCTGTGAAACGCATCAACAAAAATATTTATTTTTCTTACATCCAATTTCTGCTATGTTTTTCAGTGACCTTATGTAGGTGTGTGGGTGGGAGGTGAGGAGGAGATCTGTGTGTGTGTGTGAGTGAGAGGTCGGGAGGAGACCACCAACGTGTTTATGGATTTCTAACTTACATCTGAAGTTATTGTTCGATCAAGTTCATTTAGGCAATTAGGTATTAGTGTGCGATTATAACATCACACTGATACAGCACTGCTAAACCTGTGGCTTATCAGTTTCTGTGAAATCCCTCACACTCTCTCTCTCTCTCTATTTCTCCTACTCCCTCAGGGGTCACTGGGCTGTTGTCTAAACCCAAGTGTCTGTTTTTGTCCGCTAATTTGTCATCCGCTGTTTATTTATATTTATCAGATTACTTGTATGAACGCATGTAAAGCTGTGAAATTTTATTTTAAAACGTTACATTAAAGAAAATATAAAAGTTATTTACTTATCCAAAGGGTTGGTGCTCATGCAAACTCAACATTCAGGCGCCATAATCATTCAGACACTGTTGCTCTGCAGTCCACTATCTTGCAAGTTTAAATTTAGGTTTCTGTCTTGTCCCATTCAACAAATATTGCTACTGAGGGTAGAAAATCTTGTGGAGAAAAAAAAAAATGTCTGTTAGATTTATCTGCCAAGGAACAAAGGATTATGTTGGTTTAGACTTGTACTCAGGCACATCTGCCGACTACTGTTTCGAGGATTAGAAGGATCCAAAACTTCTAGAAGAGTTTTAATTGTGCCGTGTCATCAAATGTTGAAGAAGAACCTGACACAAGCATCAGTCTGCTGTTTGCCCAGAAGCTAGCAGTGGAGCAAAAGGGCAGACAGACTCTGAACAAATTCTACTTGTCTCCACGTTGACCTCCCCTCTCATAAATTATAGACATCCTATAACAGCAGGCAAAATAATATAGGATGCAAAATTTAGCATTGCTGGAAAGACTAAAATGCACTAGAGGAAAAGGGAAGGTTGGCAGATTAAGGAATAACAAGACAAAACATGGGTTTCAACAGAGACTGCCATTGATGTTAGGACTTTTATACAGGGATTTTCTTAAAGAATGCAAAAGTAATTTTTACAGTCAAATTTGTTCAGCGTATTTTGTTACTGGTGTAATTTTTCCTTATAACTATTTAATAATACAATCTGTCGATATTTAACATATTTTGTATTGTCTGTAGAAATGAATACCAAATTTATGTTAATAAATATATGATCCTCCTTTTTCTTTATCAGTATGGATTTATTTATTTAGTGGATTATTTTACGACAGCAGCACTGAAGACAAACATAAATTCTCGTACCTGGAAGGACAAAGCAGTGAGAGAGAATGGAAGTATACCAATAAATGGACCAGTAGCTTTTCTAATGTTTTCACTCGAGGACTTATTGGGTCCCCAGTTTCTAACCCAAAAATATCCAGCCACAATAACAGTACCTCAGTCATAAAATCAAAAAATGTTTCGTGATTTCTGTGGTTTGATAACAAAAGGACACGAGACTTTCGTCTGAAAATGAACTTTTTGTAAATCCATTTTTATTTATTTTCTGTTATCAACAATTGTGTAAAAGTAGATGTTGCTCTTTAGGGGGCATTACATGACAAGTAAAACCCCAAGAGTAAGGGATAAACACTTCCTGGAATGTGAAACGCTGAATAACAGCATGAAGACGTGTAAGAGGTAAGAGACACCTGCTGTATGCACAACAGATCATTTTCTACACAAGTGTGCCCCCGTTGCTGAAGTGTTCCTTGAGAAGGGACTCACTCATGTTGGCACTCACTCTGACGAAACAAAGCAGACATCCCTGGTTTAATAAAAGCTTCCGAGAACAAGTTCACAGTGCTGAATCTTCTTTCGAACACCACTTAACTGCGCTGTGTTATGTATATAAAGAATGCAAAGCTGTAGCTATGCTGAGAACAATGCCTTGTGATGGGGTAGGGAGAAAACAAAAGATGCCAAGTACCACAAGCAAGACCGAAGAAGAAATCAACATAGTGGCATATGTTTAAGACATCTGGTCCACCAAATGACAATCTAAAGTCTAGGCTGTGGACAAGGATGTCACACAAGCGACACTTATTTCTGTAAGATCTTGCGTGAGAACTGGTCATGCACGCAAGGATGCAATATGACCTGTGAAAGAAACTTCGACATCGTGTAGATCATTGTTCAAAATGCTAATTTCTTCCTCTTCTTCGTTTTATTAATGAAATAGATTAAGGATTAGCCCTGAAAAATTACCTTCAAAAAGATATGCTTGAATGATGCTTGCTTAGAAGATTCCGGTAAGACACCAAATAAGGTTTGTACTAGTCTACAGATTCTTTCTCTGTCAGGCTCAATATAGGGCCTGAAAAAGAAAGAGTGGTTTATCTTATTATGCACAAAATAACTTCACCTGCTTAGATATAACTGGCTTTCAGAACATGTGCTGTAAGCCTTGTTAAAATTATGCCAAACATGTGTTGCCTCCTGCATTAATCCTTATTCAGCTTCCAATGTGTTTTATTTAATGGACTTCATATTTCTAAACGCTAGATTGTTCTGTTGACCAGCAGTAGGACTGTGGAAAAACTCCCGTCAAGATGGATCTCAGCTAATGTGTTAACATCCAACTAACTAAAGAATATGGGAAACATGCTGTGTTGGTTAATTACTCTTTGTTTGCTGTTTGGCAATAAGAAGGAAACACAATCATATTTAAACCCAACCTGCGGGATTTAGGTCACTTTTATTACCCCGTCTTTATCTTCCCCATTCAGCAATCACAGTGATAATCATTATAAGAAACAGCAGGAAAGGACCTCACACTGTAAGGTTGGCGAATAGGACAAGGTTATTGCGGGGTTTTTTTTTTAAATGTATTATTAAATTGACTGTTTGAAGTGGAGAGGTGAGGGTTTGTAGCCAATGTTGTTTTGAGTGTGAAAACCCCACAGGCATACGACTTTTTGAAAAAGAGGTCTCCCACTGACAAAGTAGTAGCTGGTGGATTTTGTGCATCGCTTAAAATATTAAGAAAATGAAAAATTGTGATGCCTCTATGACCTGCGAACAGGGTGTTCTGCTGTCCATGCTCGATAAGAGCCAGTCATGAGGTTTGAAGTCCAGGGCAATACCACTGGAATGTTCAAAAAAAGATTCAAGTTCAAGGCAATATCACCTTCTAAAAGGGTTGACTTTAGAGTGTTCTCGTCTTCCTTTAATCATCTTCCGTCAGCTCTCAGAATCAGAACATAATGAATTATACCATGAAATCATCCCCTGGAGATCTCCTAAATTCAACCTCATTTTACTTCACAGACAGTGCTGTTCAGAGGTTCTGACAGGGGCTCAGAGTGCATCGCAGGATTGAACCCTGGTGGTCAAGTGTACAGTAGTGCGATATAAAAGTATAATAATCTTTTTTTTCCAGCATTCACAGCATCTTATCTGTAAACACATCATTTACTGTTCTGTATTGATCAGGTTCCAGCACAGATATCTGTATTGATCAGGTCTTAGCATAGATCTCTGTATTGATCAGGTCTTAGCACAGATCTCTGTATTGATCAGGTCTTAGCACAGATCTCCGTATTGATCAGGTCTCAGCACAGATATCTGTACTGATCAGTTCTTAGCACTGATATCTGTATTGATCAGATCTTAGCACAGATCTCTGTATTGATCAGGTCTCAGCACAGATATCTGTACTGATCAGTTCTTAGCACAGATCTCTGTATTGATCAAGTCTTAGCACAGATATCTGTATTGATCAGGTCTTAGCACAGATCTCTGTATTGATCAGGTCTCAGCACAGATATCTGTACTGATCAGTTCTTAGCACAGATCTCTGTATTGATCAAGTCTTAGCACAGATATCTGTACTGATCAGGTCTTAGCACAGATCTCTGTATTGATCAGGTCTTAGCACAGATATCTGTATTGATCAGGTCTCAGCACAGATATCTGTACTGATCAAGTCTTAGCACAGATCTCTGTATTGATCAAATCTTAGCACAGATATCTGTACTGATCAGTTCTTAGCACAGATATCTGTATTGATCAGGTCTTAGCACAGATATCTGTACTGATTTTAGAGTCTTAAAGTCTCTATCCCAAACTATAACCAAATTCTTTACCAAGGTGGTTTCAGTCATGCACTATGGTGGATGCTCCCGCTATGGAGCTCCATGTAACATTTCACATCAACTATACGCTTGTTTATTAAGGGCACAGATGGTGAGAGCAAGAGTGCCAGACAGATGGAGACAGGGTGAGCGAACGAGATTAGAAAAACATCTTTGCACAACGCGAAAGTTCAAAGTAAAAAAAAAAAAGCACTGCTGATAAATGTTTAATTAAGACTCATTTTCTACAAGATTTTACTATAAATAAGGATTTCATATCTGAAATCTGCCTCCGCCAGGCACCTCTTGTTATTGCGTGTAATTCCTTTAATAATTGAACTCTGTTAGCACTGGCGTAACATTTAGCTGTCTCAGTGAACTATTAAATCCATGTATTTATTTCATATTTCATAGCAG
This sequence comes from Hiodon alosoides, assembly GCA_025775065.1. Classification (NCBI taxonomy): domain Eukaryota; kingdom Metazoa; phylum Chordata; class Actinopteri; order Hiodontiformes; family Hiodontidae; genus Hiodon; species Hiodon alosoides. Next base: position 11,486 of record JAOYSI010004947.1, read on the forward strand.
GCCTTGCATTGACTCAGCTTTCGGTCAACTTTATGTCCACAACACCAGGGTAATGATTAAATGCAAGCCAACATGTTTTTAGTCAATTCCCAGATAGAGTCAATTCCGTTTTTTTGCATTGACTGCAAGAGCTCTATAAGTCCTATAACCAGAGCTCCCAGAGCACCTTAAGGCAGGAGCATAATCAGTAAAAGAAGTATAGAGATGGCTCAAGCCTGGAAGAAATGATAGCGGTCTGCGATACAGAAGTGTCTCCACATCCAGCAGTTGTTAAAACAAAGTGCCTAAGGTCCAAGAAAAGTCATTTTCTAAGCAGGGCTTAGCATAAATAAAACATTTTTAAAGTACTGAATCATCTAGGAGCTAAGTTACCGCCAGAACAGGTGGGTTTTAGCTGGTATCAGAAAACAGAAAATGGCTGTGGTTCTGATCAGGGTCAACCAGTACTGTAAACCAATCTACAGTACATATACCAGTACCGTATATGTCAGTACTGTACATCTAAGGCTAAGACTTTCATGGAATGCTCTAGAACGCAATTAAGTTGTAGCTGAACCAACATCCTCACAAGCTGGTCATTTTTAGAGCTTCCAGTTTAAACAAAAGATTCTTTATTTGGAGTAGAAATATGGTGATTTAACCCAACCCAGCCAGGTTGGTCTCTGCCAAGTGTGTGCCGATGCTGTTCTCTCCCAGTCACGAATGCTAAACGACATGTGCTGGATTCAAACCAGCGAGTGTCAGCTCATAGGGCCGAGCCTCTCAGGAAGCAGTCTAAAGATTATTCTTGCAACAGCTCCCCAAAGATATTATAGTGTGATGGCCTAAAATGAACCTTATCTGCAGTCACAAAAGATACCTATGCAAACTCTCAAAACTGAAAAGGAAGATGACGCATTTAAAAAGCCTAACAGAAGGACGTTTCCTTTTCTCATCCGTCAAAGCCCAATACAATGTAAATGTAAATAAATCAGTTTATAATTCTTTCCGCTTCCAGTCATTTTCCAATAAAGTTGAGATGTTTGCCATGAAATGCCCCAGTGGGAAAGATTAAAATTTAGTTTAAATAACTTACGTCCATTGTCCTGATCTCCTCACTGAAGATTATCTATTTTTATCTTAAAAGAGAATAAGGTTCTGACATTAAATTTTGCAGCAGTAAAATATTTTTCCTTCTGAAATGTTTTTTTTCATGTTTGTTTTGTTTGCAGACCACTGCAGAGAACATACCGATATAACTTCAGACAGGTTACATCGACAGCAACACTTCAACTATGGTTGGGTTCTTTACAGGGAAGCTTTCTCCTACCTCAACCTGCCGGCCATGTTGTGAGCACTGTGCTTGCTTGAGAAAGGGTCCAGAACAAGGGGTTGTGATAGGGTTTAATTACACCTACCTGCTGTGCGTTTAGCGTTTAACTCCAAAACCAGATGCTCTTTGCTGGAATGGCTTCTCTCCTCACAAACACTTGCCCATCTCACCTCACATCATATGCAACCTGCTGTAAAAAATACAACCTCTACTATCACAATTCTGTGATCACCCTGATCAGTAGGAATATCATACCTGCTCAGAGTTTTAACTGTCGGGTGCTTAACTGTCATCAAAATCTGTGCTAAAAGTAAAGGGTATTCAGACGGCTGTTCTGCGAAAGCAAATACTTTTTTTTTTTTTTTAAAGCATTATGGGGTAGTGTTAGTTATATAGGGGTAATATGTTAATTCACATTTACAAGAGCTGACCAAATTTGAGTTTTTTACAGTATTTTTATTTACATAATTTAAAAAATGTATTACAGCATTTGAAATCATTGGCAAACTCAGAAATAAATGCCTTGGCTACAACCAACACAGTCCTGAGGGAGGATGCTGTTCCCCTCCTAAGATTCACCGAATGGTGCGAAAGTGCCGGTCCCTCTGTAATCGCAGACAAGGACGTTATCGTTTCGCCCCAAGGTGGACACCAAGCCCATACCTCTTTGAAGAACTATCCTGCTGAATTCCCGGCGGATGAGGTTGGTGACCCTTCCCTGCCCGCTGTCCGAGGGTGCTGTTCCAGCTTCTGTTCCAGCTGCGTCACCCTGCAGGATCGCCGGGGCAGCAGTGTTGCCGTCTCATCCACCCCCCTGTGTTGCCGTCTAATCCACCCCCCTGTGTTGGAAAAACAACCTGATGGTAAGAGGACAACCACGGTCAAGCCACATACCGTCACCTTAGCAGAGGGGGGGGGAGCAAGAGAGAGAGAGAGAGAGAGAGAGAGAGGGGGGAGCGAGAGACGGGGGGAGCGAGAGACAGAGAGAGAGAGAGAGAGAGAGAGAGAGAGAGAGGGGGGGAGCGAGAGACAGAGAGAGAGAGAGAGAGAGAGAGAGAGAGAGAGAGAGAGAGAGAGAGAGAGAGAGAGAGAGAGAG
>JAOYSI010004948.1:0-13893 GCA_025775065.1 Hiodon alosoides
AAGGAGGATCTTTTCTAAATGTGATGTCCAGAGGGGTATAATGTACCGCTGCTCTGATAAACAATAGTAGTAGGGATTAATATGATTATTATGTTCTGAACATTACCTTCAAAAGATTGTAAGACTGCAATGTACTGTACATTATATTCACTGAGAACAGAAACGGAGACTGACTGAAGTCGTGAAAAAGGACAGAGGTTCACTATAGACATGTTTGCTATAGGTATGCTGGGTTATGTTAACTCTGGTTATCCACTGTTATGATGGCATGTTGCTAGACCAGCTAAGCCGTTTTGGCATGGTGGAGGTTACGGAAGCCCAGAAGTTTAATTTATTTGACCAACATTGTTAATTACTTTTTATGTGGGGTTTAACAAAAAGTAGCTTCTAAATTATTTGATAGCATGCAACTGATTCAAATTTGTCTATTGGTACATAGAAGTTCAAAGAATTTCTTTTTTTTAAAGAAAACATTTAAAATATTGAAATTTTACTATTTTCTTCTGTGCAGTCATGAACACTTAACTTCATAGTTATGCCTGATGCCAAAGTATTGAGGATACAAATTTACTATTGTAATGGCTATAAGAGTGTTAAATGAAGGTGTTGGGTATTTTATCAGTTGTATCAATATGTTAGTTTTTTTTTAATCCTTTTTTTTTTTGGTGTGATCATAAATGGAAAGACTATATAACCCCCGGGGGGGGGGGGCAAAAAAAAAAAAAAACACTTTAACTACACCTTACAGCTAACTTTTAATCTGTTTCTCATTGTATATTTTATTATAGCCTGGCAACGTAGTGCTGAATGCATCTGTATTGTGCATGTTGCATATAAGTTTATATTTAACTTCCAAGAATTTGTAACGTGATATCAATCCCGTGCATCATTTTGTAAGTTTCTATATGTAGTGGAGCAGCACGCTTGTGTTTTGGAATTGGAGTCCTCTCAAATTGGACTCTCGTGCTATGTAGACTTGGCCACACTTCGGGGGGCTCTTTTATTTCTAGCAACACAAAGTTACATGTATAATTTATTTGGTTGAAAGCAGTCACACTTGGATGAGCCCAGATTGCCTTTTACCTTTCTGTTGCTTTAAGTTCTACTGCTTTGGTCATCTATTTTTCAGAGCTGATGTCACTCTGTTTCTCAGATCACTGACCTGTACAAGAGAGGAGGTTTTGTGCAAAGAGCAAGAGTTTGCTGTATAGATTGAGAGGTTGTGTTTAGTACATAGTCAGCATGAGGAGTTCTTGTATTTCAGTTAATACATTTTTGTTTCGGATTCTACTGCTTTTTGTGTTTAAATTTATTTTTACATTGACAGGAAGAGAAGGCCTATTTAAAGGGCAACGCAGCTTCCAACAGTAATGTAACATGGAGATATCTCACTGGGGATGTTTAAGAACATGCACTTATCATTTCTGTAAAATATGGGTGTGATTAATAAAGTATGTTGGAATAAGTGTGTGTAATATAAGACCAATATGCACATTTCAGAAAAGACGTTAGGGTTCGTTAGGTTTAGACTTACACCCCTTAACTGGGGTCTCACTGAACTTTCGACTCTTTCATGAACATTTGCCGTGTATCAAGTAGGCTTATTTCCTTACTCAAATGAACTACCAGTACTCCTGATTCGTCATGTGGGAGAACCCTTAATATTGAGACTTTGTTAGCTAATTTAATTTGAAGCGCTAACCTCCCTCAATCCTGTAGTGATCTGTACGTGTATTCGTTTGAAATCAACCTTTTTTTATTCGACTTAATGGTGTGAAAATACAGTCAATATAAAATTGTTTTTAAAAGCTAACGCAAGAAAGAAACATGTTACCTAGAAATTGGGCGACGAAGTCGTTTCGCGAGTCGATGACATCACTGCTGCGACACGGTTTTCTAAGGAGCGCTACCACGTCCAAAACAAAAATTAACATTTGGCTACATATAGATATTCCACTAAATAAAAATTAAAATAATGTCGTTCGCTGAAGACGAATCAATTGAGAGCAGCAGTGCAGGCGGTTCAAGATTGGAAAGCTATGTTTTCAGTAAGTTTTATTGTTGCAAATAAATGCAATGAGTGAAGCTCCCTATTACGCACGTGGGAGACGTCCTGAGTTTAAGAAGGCACGTCAACTTTTTTGATGGAAATTAATTACGGGTTTTGATTCAATGTAGGCTTTTATGTAAAATGTCATATGTATAACTGATATTGAAGCTTAATTATCTTGCCACCTCGCGAGTTGGCTCACTAGCACGCGTATACTAGTCAGCCATCTCAATCGTGTATCCCTGGTACTATTTCGCGAACAATAAATAACTCGCATTTCATTTACAAATTAAGTATTTTAACACATATCAGTCTATATTAATATAGGCACCAAGAAAAAGTTGCGTGGTGTGGTTTGTGGCTTATGGCTTGATTTGCAAATGACTAAATAGTCAAGAGGGATTTTTGTTCGTAGGTTGCGAGTTGTCTTCCAAAGTTCCATTCTATACTTTTCAAAACGACGAAGAGGAGGATTTAGAACACTTCCTCGAGCTGCGGACGGTGGGTGTATGTCTTAATATATTTAACAACTATACAACTGGTATTTAACAAGGTAAAAGTTAACCAATAAACACTGTTGGGAAGGATGTTTTGTTTCATAACTGTGGACTCGTACGTTTTTGTATGTGATAGTTCTTTAAAAGCACTCTTAAAAATCGTATAAATAAAAAATTATAAATGGCATCTTTGGCAGACCACGATGAACGAATCTTGTAACGCCATGCTAGAGTACATTCAAAAACAACAGCTTTTGTTTTTTTAAAAGCTGGCTTGAATGCCTCTAATTGTCAAAACTTGCATTATAAAAACTGGATTCCCCACATGTGCATGAAGGTCTTTGGGAATGCGCCATACATTATCAAATCGTTTTTAGTTTTTTTTGTAACTGTAAAACCTAACCACCGATGGGCGTCTTCTTTCCACTACTTTAATTTTAACCTGTCTCGTGACAAAATTGACAGGGCTATCTTTATTTATTTATTTGTTTGTTTGTTAAGAACCAGTGCTCCGTAAATATAAACTGAATTAATATTTAATGCCAGACTCCTGGACATTTGATTATTTAGCAGATATTACTAAAGAGCTAATTAAGTTTGCAGTTTCATATACCTATTCACCCAGTCGGCACTAGTAAACGATTACCTTGTTCTATGATACATAGACGCGGTACTGGGTAAAAGTTTATGTAAAATGTGCTATATTCTCGTTTGGCGTGGAATGACCATGTCAACATTAACTTGGTCTGGACAAGTATTTCTTACTTGGTAGGGGTGATGTGCTGAACCTTTTATCAATCAAGAATCAAGTGGGCCTTCCTTACCAGACTAAACGCTGGTTTGTTTTCCATGTATCCGGAAGTTGTCGCCTCCCCTTCCTGCTTGGCCAAGAGCCGGGTGAATTACTGTCTTGTCTTTGAGCAGGTGTGTCTTGGCGAAGGTGCTCAGGAAGAGAGTAACGTGGTGGAGGTGACAGCCATGAATCACCAAGGGAGGAAAGTGTCTGTGCCCGTGGCCAATCTTCACATCTCATGCCTGCCTATGGTACAGTGTAAACGCTCACTTTGGGATTAATGGGTAGGGCCCAGGCATTGCCGTAAAGCAGATGTGTACTGTGTTTTATGCCAGTTTCCTGAAAGTATTAAGTGCTTGTTTAATGTAGATGTGGCGACACAGCTGTTCAATAATTCAGAAGCCTTTAAATTTTGCCTCTTCGTTGCAGTCGGACCAGACTGTCTGCTTTTTGCATTCTCCCTCCATTTGTCCCTAGGTGAGTCTGGGAGAGTTTGAGTTGAAGGCTCCCGTGACATTTCGTCTGAAGTCTGGATCAGGACCGGTCACAGTGAGTGGTCTTCACCTCGTTGGTGAGTGGGCAGTCTTCCATACAAGGAAAACAGAGGATTTTGTGAACAGAATGATGTGCTTTGAGGTGTTCTTATTCCTAGTGACCGGCGTCGCGCTGCGTTCCGTATTTACAAAGCGCTTTAGATGTCACTGGGACAGTTACTTATCCATTAAACCAGCAGCCCTCATAACTGACTTTACTCACAAGTATATGGGTTTTCCTCCGGTTGAAGGGTGGATGCTTTCATAATGGGGACTGAATCATTCTGCTTACTTACAATAGGAGGCTGACCGCCCAGCCGAAATAAGTCAATAATCCCCAGCCCTTTTATTTCCCTTAGCGTACGAGGATGATGCCGGGTCTGATATGTCAGAAGACGAAGAGATGGAAGATGAGATCATCCCCATCAAGCCAGCTAAAAAGAAGCAGAAGCTTTGATTTCAAAAGGCCTTTTCTCTTTTTGGAGATTTTCTGGGATTTTCAACAACAACAAAACAAAAAAAACAGGATCTACACAATGTTTTTGTCACCATGTGTTTGTTTTACCTCCAGTGTTCATAAATGTCTTTATGTGCTTGATTTGTCTTCTTTTTTTTTTTGCTACAAGAACCGAAAAAACCGTCACCAGCACTACTCTTGTCTTAAATGTAACCGCTTCGATCGGCCAATAAATCACTGATGTGCTTTTATACCGTGGCTGTAACGGTTACAGGTTTTTTTTTGCTGCATGAGCAAGACAGGCTAATCATAAGGTTCTTGAATAGTGAGAAGTTTCTTCCACTGTTTTTCATTTTGTTGTAACACAAATCGGTTTTGAATTGAGGGGGAAAATATATTATTGTGGCGGTTGTGGCCAGATCATTCTACTTCAAAATGGCCCCTTCATATTGTGCAATAACGTTTTGTCACTTAGGAGAAAATAACTAGCTCAAACAATACTATTGCATACATTTCTAATAGTTCTGATGTAAGATTAGTCATGCTGGTGCTGGTGGATGAGCAGGGGTTGGGTTGCTATAGAATCGGTTCTGACTACAGGCTGCCAAGATTGTTCTGTAGATACTGTTCTGACCAAGATTGTTTTATTTTGTAAAATGTAAGAATAAAACTTTTTTGTGTGTTTTTCCTAAAATTGCATCGTTATTCATTTTTTTCAAATTATTGTTAGTAACTAAATATTCTCCGGTCTTTTTGCCTGATATTTCAACCAATCCAAAAGCCACCAGCTTCGCCTTGGAATGTGTCTTTAAGTAAAGGTGCCCCTCAGGTGAGAGGAATGTAGATTCTCATTCATCTAAGGGTTCCTTCCCAAGGAGAAGCTACATACATAAGAACTGCTAAGAAGGTGAATGCGTAAACACTATTCAGCCACAGAATATTCCCTCAGCCTGTCGGGTTACCGTGATGTCATGCAGTGTTGCTGTGCATATTGTGCATGTGAATACGCAGGCACGCACCCAGTAATCAAACGGTGCTCTCAATTCAGTAGTGAACAATCGATGAAATTACAGTCTGTTACGAGCCTCACAAGGTCCAACATCACAACGAATCCCTTTTTTACAGCTTACCTCTGACATGTTCACACTGACAGAAGCTGAATCATCCAGCACACACTGTAGCTCTGTGTGCGTGCAGAGAGACAAAACATTCAAATGAACTGAGATTCATGCTTTTTGAGACTTGTATCATTACAAATGTATAGCTTTACGTCGGGTACTAAAACAAAATAAACTTGTGTGAGAGGAACATTTCTCAACGGAATCTCCTGCTGGCGACGGTGTTAGCCACAGCTCAAATCTCTGTGAATCGCACATACGTGCCCACAGCTTCCCGCTGGAACTTGCATTCCAAGTGTGTATTAATTTGGGTGTAGCAACGACTGCGAAATGAAGCCAACATTGGATACCTGTGGGAGAAAACATCGAGTCAGGGAAACTCGCAAGCTCTACCTTATCTGGCTCAACTGAATTACTCTGACCGAGGAGCCACAAGTGAATTGAGACGAACGCTGCAGAGCACTACAGTGACTGACATCACTACGTAGGTAACCTTTTCAGCTCCAGTGCGAGCATCTGAATGGGAATAAATACAAAAAGGAATGAAGGGGGGTGGTACCAATTCCCGATATGCTGCAGAGAGCTTCCTCACCACAACTGGCTCTGCCATTCAAACGGAACACGTTAGAGACCTTTCCAATCTAGCATGCAAATTACAGGTCTCTGTGTATTACGAACACTGGTAATCAAATGCAAAACCTGGCCAATTAACATTAATTGTGCTACTTTTATACAAAAATAAATGTATAAACTTAAATTTAAAAAAGTGTAAAATTATACATTTACTAATTTATAGCTATTCATTTAATACGAATAATTATAAAGAAATAAAAGTTATTTGTAGAATAGGGGGTATTCTTGCAACATTCCTAACTCCGCGGTAGGAAAATAGCCCTGCATAATGACACAATCCCCTTACCAGCATCTGATGCAACTGTCATCCAGAAGAGGCCCGGCCCTAGAGCTGCTGATTTTGGAGAAAAGTTCTTTAGCGCCAAAGTAACCACCTGAATTAACCCCCCTTTAAAACCTTTTAAGTCTTAGCGTTGCTCCAAGTCCAGTTTCCCCTGAAGAGAGTGCTCTGGGACGTACCGGTTTCAGCTTGTTGACGTAATGCATTTGAATACAGCCAAGACAGTCACCGGGGGGACCATCAGAACAACTCACACGGCGGAAGTCTAACCAGAGGCACTGTGTATGGGATATCAGGCAAGGACCATTAAGCTTGGTTTGGATATAGGTTTGGCCATGCAGCTGCTTCTGAAACACCGGCAATCCTCCCAAGCACAGAACCGAAAACAAAACCTTCCCAATAGCTCTGAGGGAGAATTTCTACAAGTGCAAGTGCCAAGCAAGTACGCACTTTTTAGTTACATCTATCGAACCACTACTACCGTTGAATAGTTTAAAAAAGCTGTTTCATGAATGACTTGCACAGACTTAACTGGCTCTTAATTTAATAAAAGCATAAGCAGGGAATGGAAAACAGACCAGTAGATGAACATACGCACAGTGATTTGTGATTTACAAGCTAGGAAGAGTTATTGTTGCTGTGGTTTAAAAAGACACTGAAGGATTGGTTAGGCCACAGCTGGAGCACCACACCCAGCCCTCTTCTGAATAACAAACATACTTCACACGACCTCCACCCCCATGGTTTACCCCACATCTGGTAAACCTCCTTGAAGGACACCTGACAGATTAGCACTAGCAGGACTAGCAATCCTTAGTTGTAAGGAAGAGACCCCTTTTCTCAACACCTGGCTTCTTTCCCACGGTGGTACCTTGGAGCATGGGGCCAGCTGTGGTGGACACAGATAGCCACCAACCCTGATATTAACAGTGCGTCTGAGGACATATCCACACTGTCAGATAACAGCAGGGGTGTTTTCCTTTCACCGTTTTTTTCTGCAGGTGACCGATTACTGTAGCCTATAGCTGAAATATGCTGGGAGCGACCAGAAAGCTTTACAATCCCAACCCATTTTTTTTCTGCCACAAGGGGGCATTTCAAATGAGGTTGATTTATTAATCTTAGGGATAGGCAACTCTTGGTCCTTGAGGGTTGCAACCCAGCTGCAACTCATCCCCTTACCAGCATCTGATGCAACAGTCATCCAGAAGAGGCAAAACCCTAGAGCTGCTGATTTTGGAGAAAAGTTCTTTAGCACCAAAGTAACCATCTGAATTAACCCCCCTTTAAAACCTAAGTCTTAGCGTTGCTCCAGGTCACAGTTAGATTTCACAGTTGGCTTTCAGTGAGCAGCTGATACTTACCTGGAACACATAGTAAAGGGATTTATTTCCAAATACAGAAATCTGTAAAACAACGGAGAGGAAAGGTGTTACAGATACCATCCCGGCAGCCAAGGCTTGATTGTATAAATCAGAAATTAGATGGGTGGCTCGAATGCGACCAGGATTGGAGGAGACTAGTTGTGGTTCCTCAAGATTATCACCAAAGTGCCTGTAGGTAATGGGAGATATGCCTTTTGGTTTCATTATCAATAACACATTTATGATATAATAAGTCACAGCAAAACAACAGGGTTCATGTCAGAAGTGATTCGATCCCTAATAGTAATCATTGGAAAAAATCACAGCAGTAACAAGAACTGCCTTGACCCCCTTTGTACCCCCAAATACAACCGTGTATCAGTATGACAAGGAAAAGGTTGAATCCATAAGTACGACAGGATCAGCATCCATTGTATTTGTAACAAACTCTCCATTCCCATGGGGCATTACTCCAGCATGGGCGTTTTACACTCACACACTGATTAACTTTCCTTACCTCACTGCAGCTGCCTGTGTCCACGGTGACGTATAATAATACAACTAAATTCATTTATTTTTACGGAAGAAATTTCTTAATTCGCTTCCTAGTTCTTAGCTGTGCTAATCATCAACAGAGCTACAGTGAGACAAATGACCAGATGAAAAATATCAATTTTGATGATATTACTGGAGTGATTATTATATTTGTTCTATTTTTAACTTCTAACGTAGCAAACTAAATATTTAGTATATTTGATTATGTTTACAATTATATAAACATAATTACTAGATACATTTTGTTTATAATGATCTAATGACCTTATGAACTTAGCATTTAAATTAAATAGGGATTTTGTATTTTTTTTTTGTACTGTACCTACAGGTGCTCCGGACAGTGAGGTGTGTCTGTCTGTTGGTGTCCTGACCAGCAACCCTTGGATCACAAACTGGATAAGCAATTACAGGAAGCTAATGAATGAATATTCTCTAAAATATAACAAAAAAGTTCCTGATATATCTAATCAAAATGGGTAAACTGAAAAAAAGGTTAGACTCATGGCGAATAGCATAATATGTGGCATAGCTTACCGCATGATGAATTCATTATTTTTATATGTACGCTTTACTGCAGCTGGTGTTCTCACAGTCTGTGGTATTGATCTACCATTAACACATTCGGACTGTCTATTGTATTGTCGAGTAAAATTTTAATGCCCAAAGATTTCATAAGCAATCATAACTTTTTCATTTAACGAAAGTATCTAGTCTTGATAAATTAGCTTTAATAGACTGTTGTACTTGTCCAGTACAAAAGTGATTAGATATCATAATTCAGTTATATAATTGGAATCACCGTAAACCCAATACAAACCCCATACTCTTTAGCCCGCTGAAGTCCCCTAGGTTAGTACACAGATACAGGCTGCTGGATAAGTAGCCTGCGGAGGTGATTGGATGCTCAGTCACTGCTCTCCGAGAAGCCACAAAAGTATTCCCAGATTATTTATGTCCTTTTAATGGCTAACCAATATGCTGAAAACCTATAACTAGCTCTTAAGATATCATTATATTTGACCTTTATTGACCCTGCGATATTATGACATAAGTGGTACAAAGGAAGCTACTGTTAAATTGGCACGTTAACATGAGCTCATTCTCTGGAAGAAGCAGTGCAAGTCATTACAGTGCTGTGTCTGGTTCTGTGTACTGCTCCAACACGCCACGTCACTGTTACACTGATACTACCCCAACACGCCACGCCACTGTTACACTGATACTACCCCAACACGCCACGTCACTGTTACACTGATACTACCCCAACACGCCACGCCACTGTTACACTGATACTACCTCAACACACCACGTCACTGTTACACTGATACTACCCCAACACGCCACGCCACTGTTACACTGATACTACCCCAAAACGCCACGTCACTGTTACACTGATACTGCTCCAACACGCCACGTCACTGTTACACTGATACTGCCCCAACACGCCACGTCACTGTTACACTGATACTGCTCCAACACGCCACGTCACTGTTACACTGATACTGCTCCAACACGCCACGTCACTGTTACACTGATACTACCTCAACACGCCACGTCACTGTTACACTGATACTACCCCAACACGCCACGTCACTGTTACACTGATACTACCCCAACACGCCACATCACTGTAACACTTGTCCAGTGTGGGGACCCTGACGGACTCTTGTTACAACTCCAGGGGGGTTATTTGTCATCATACACAGCAGATTTGAGCTCACTTAGCTCTGCAACACCTACAGTGGTGCTATAAAAAGGTAGAGTGTGGGTGTAATTGGTTTGAGAAAACCATTGTTTTTCTTTTGGAACTTATTCCTTGCGTTGCACAGCGAGAGATTCTCTTCACACTTTGACTCTGCGCCCCACATGCTTACGGGCCCGGGTTAATGGGTTAGGAACATTTCGCTGACCTAATGAGTATCTCATCGGGCACTGAGTAAACCGCTTCACTTTGATTCCTGCTGCAGAAGCGTGGTCGTTATTGTAATGTCGGCAAAGTAAAAACCCCTCCAGCTGGATGGTCTTCATCCAGGATCGCATGGTAGCGTTAACGTTCCTGGCTCAGTGCACTCAGTAAAGCTTCAAAGGCTCTGAAGACTGAAAAAATGCTGGGAATTTACATTTAGCTGAGACAAAAACTAGCTTCTGTTTTTAAAAATCCTTGCATCAGAGTACCATTTGTATATAATCAAAGGTACTAAAATGACTAATAAAGGTACAAAGTGCTAAATAAAAATAAATAAAACCATGCCCACAACCATAGGAAAATACGTGACATCGGCTGAGATACTGACATGTAGAACTTGGTGGTAAAGATCCCGGGTGTCTGCGACAGGGAAGTGATGTCATTCTGACAGAACCATTGTTCACCAGCGCGGCTGATACGCCCGCCCCCCACTCGGGGGCTTTGACACCCAAAGCCGCCCGTCTCAAGGTTACGGCCTGAAGGTGTTGAGGACCCGCTTTGTCCTGTTATATTGCAATCCCCTTGGGCATGAGCTCCACATTGGGTCATTGTGGGGCACCTCGGTCTACGTCACCACTGTGATATACATCTATCTCGATGAACATATGACATTTCTTTTAAAACGTCTGACATTTAGTGTGATGACAAGTTCCTGCTTGTTCAAATCCCTTATTCCCCATCACCAACTCGGGGACAGACACTGGCGCCCCAAAACGTCAGGACCTTCCTGCTTGTTCAAATCCCTTATTCCCCATCACCAACTCGGGGACAGAAACTGGCGCCCCAAAACGTCAGGACCTTCCTGCTTGTTCAAATCCCTTATTCCGCATCACCAACTCGGGGACAGAAACTGGCGCCCCAAAACGTCAGGACCTTCCTGCTTGTTCAAATCCCACGGACCGATGCAGCTCACAGCATTGCGTATAAGTTGTATTCAGTTTTACTGAAATCTCCGCCAATTCAAAGCCTTTACTCTTTGGCCCACATTGTGCGACTTTTTAATACCGAATTTAGCTTAGTTTGGGAAACCAGAGCGGATTGACGTTGTATCCCTTTGGACCATGAGAGGGCATTATACTCAGCCCCAAGTATGTCGTTCACTTGAGGTGCCTGCAAATGTTTATTACAAACGTGAGCTTAGAAAGAGGTTCACTCTGTGGCCCAGCATTAAGGATGTACCTGTTCCTGTGAGGTTTAAAACTTGCAGAATTTCTGAAGTACTGAAGTTTTTGTATTTAGATATTCCTTTTACTAACCCTCGATTTTACACTCATTGACTGTTGAAAAACTGATAAGATCTGTTTGATGTGATACAGGATCGGGCAGGATTTATGCAATCTTGGAACTTGAGTTTCCAGTCCCAAAGGGGTAAGCCCCTAATGAATACTCTAACATGGCGAGCTTATTTAAGATCAGTAACAAAGCATGACTCCTTTTTCAACACACTGCTTTCATTTTCCATATTCACACCTTGCTCCTCCACAGCTGAATGTGAGCAGAATATTTAGACAGGTGCCTGGGTAACAAGACTTAGCAGGTTAAAGCAGCTGGTCGTGTCAGGAAGTGTTGATGAAGGGGGGGTGCCAGACCGCCTGAAGAGGTTGGTGTGTGTGTGTGTTAACAGACCGCATGCAGATCCTCATGTGTGTTTGGAGCTGTACCCATGCCCTGCTCCAGCAGAGGAACCCCAGCAGCACTGAGCGTGTTGGTATTGCGAGGCCAATAATAATCATTATAATCATCGGAATCATTATAATGGTCATGGACCAGTGAACAAACAGCATTGGCCTTAAAATCTTTTTTTTCCCAGCGAAGGGTATAATTAAGCGATGCCCTTTTTGATTGCGTGCTACGTATTACTGCCCTTTTCCTTTGACATTCTGTCTTTCGCATCATCTGACGTCGGTGGAAATCTAAATGTTCACGCAAGCTTGAAACCAACAGATGTCAAGACTTAAGGGTGGGGTAGAGTCTTCTACGGAGAATTCAGTTTTCATGCGTTTCTCCCGAACTGTCCCGAAAACACAAGTTACAATGATATGAGTTTTTTAACAGCGTCCTTTTACAACTTCAGTAGATGTTTATCCTCGGTCTCAGCTGATTTATGCAAATCTCTACCACATCTTGTCTTTTACTCTTTAATATCTATTTTTTTTTGCCAATAAGAATGATGAGTTTAAGTTCGAGGGACATGATTTCCTAGTAGCTGTCACATGACAGCGGAGTAAGCAGTGGGAATGTTGCTGTTTTTGGGTGGACAAGGATTGTGGCCCCATTTGTGTTTGGTCCAGACATCTCACTTCCTGACCAGAGATCAGTGCTGATCATCTCATCCAAATTTCCTGACCAGAGATCAGTGTTGATCTTCTCATCCAAATTCCTGACCAGAGATCCGTGTTCATCCTCTTATCCTATTTCCTGACCTGAGATCAGTGTTGATCCTCTCATCCCTCTTCCTGACCAGAGATCAGTGTCTTTTTATCCCACTCCTTAATGCAATTCAAGTCTTGTGTATTTTTCTCAAAACTAGGGTGCAACAGGAGTTCTCAACACCAGACTGCAACACGTGTCCGTCTGTCGGGCACGCCAGGCCCGAGTGGTACACACCCTCAGCACCTGTACGGGGAAAATGACATCATTGCTACCCTATTAAAGGTCTTTCGTCTTTCAGAAGGTGCCAGGCGTGTGAGAGAGAGCCAAGGGGCAGAACAGAGAGAGCACCGGTGAATTGTGATGGTTTTTTTTTCTTCTGGTTCTTATTTGTTTGTTTCGTTTTCCCTCGCATGGGAAATTGTTTATTCTGGTTATTGTTATAGATTGTTAGTTCAGTTTATTGTTTCTGCAGGGCACCCGTGAGGGGGGTGGGATCTGTGAAGAGTTTGTTTGTTTAATGTTCTTGGTTTTGTCAGTTTGACAAACATTCAGAGGGACTCTGCCTCCTTGCTTTTACTGCTGAAATAGACATGCGCACCAGGCTACAAAAACAAAGGGCAGAGCTCATATCATGACATCAAGCCCTATGTAACCATGGTGACTGTTTTAATGCGATCCCTTCTTTCTGTGTTGTTCAAGGCTATCGCTAATTAGCACCTTCTGTGTTGTTCGGATCTTTCATACACGGAAATTGTGACCTATATAGTTTGTAGTCATATAGATCAATTTATCTACGTTTTTTATTATATAATTTGATGTATATATAGCCAAGTTTTCGTTTGAACTTCAAAGTTTAAGAAGTGACATTTAAATAGTTTTATATAGCCCCAAACAAATAAATAGCATTTAACAGTTGATTTGCTGACGTTCGTATTTCCAAATTAGTTTGTTTTCCAATTGTAATTAAACATTTTATTCTGGGGAAGAAACTAAAATAACAGGCCAGTGACTGAGTCACAGGGCTCGGACTCACCGAGGATGTTAGTTTATATTCAAAGTGAAATATAATTCTGCACCTATTGTTCCGTCTTAGTCCCAGTGACTTTGGCTGAGTGCTGATTAACAGGCACTTAATTAGATCCCCTGCACAACAGACTTAGTCCCAGTGACTTGGGCTGAGTGCTGATTAACACGCATTTAATGAGATCCCCTGCACAACAGACTTAGTCCCAGTGACTTTGGCTGAGTGCTGATTAACACGCACTTAATGAGAT
>JAOYSI010004950.1:0-13891 GCA_025775065.1 Hiodon alosoides
TCTCTCTCTCTCTCTCTCTCTCTCTCTCTCTCTCTCTCTCTCTCTCTCTCTCTCTCTCTCTCTCTCTCTCCCCCCTTCAATTTTGTCCTAATCACTCCACTGGATATGTGGCGCTCTCTTCCTGTCCCTCTACTTTACTGAGCTATTCAAAGCTGGTGTGGATGAAACACTTAATTTGTATCGACACACAAAACACATTTATAAGGGTTGCGGATAGAAAGAGGAGTGCCATTAACACATGATGAACCAATGGACTGGGAAGTGACGTCAATTGTGCATTCTTGAGGGTAACTGGGCCACTTTGAGCATTGAGTTACAACTTGAAAACTTGTTATTGCTTTGAATTGCTTTTCAATAGAATATATGTATGTATTTGTATAGAGAACTATGTATTTAACAAGTTGCATTAAGCTGTTAATAGGTGTGTGTAGTGTGTATGAGGTAAACTTCCAACATGGCTACTTTTCTCCATCCTCTAATAGCAGTTACTGTGTTTATATAGGCACACTGCCTGGTATTTTCCTGCCACTGCTGTGGAGCCAAACAGCAGCCTCCACCCAAAGTCTACCTCCCTCTCTCACACACACACACACACACACACACACACAAACAGACACACATTAGTGGGCCGTTACTTGGCAACCTCTCTTGTGAGGGACATAGGTCTGGTCTAGCCAATCAGGGGGCTCTGTTTATGTTCAAACAGGTAAGAGTACAGGAGGTGAGTACCACCTCAACCCACAACACAAATCAAATGCATCTAATTTTCAAAGGCTTCATAGTTTTGACTCCTTCACTTCTTGAATGTCGATATTCAAAAAATAAATAAAATAAGGGACATATAATAATGGGTGCATGTTTAATATTTAATGCTAATCTAAAACATACAGGAAACTATTTGTTGACAGAGAGAAAAAATGTGAAGTTCTTCATTTATAATCTTTAAATTAGTAGCGATATAAACATTTTACCATAAGAAAGGTTAGGCCCTGATTTTGTCTGGCAAAGACTTGCTAAGGAAATACTATACAATTAATACACTGGTACTACTCCTGCTCTGAAGTCACTGATTTATCCAAATTATGAAAAACTTGAATTATTCGGATCGGCATTAAGCGGCCATGATTTTATGAAGGCATTATCCGTAACTGTATCCTTAAAAGGGATTTTTTCTTAACCACGTGCTTTCTCGCTTTGCTTCTGGTCTTCTTAGCCAATTCATTTTACCATGTGCTTTTCCTCTTCATTCTAATATATTTGCCATAAATTACGAAATTATTCACCTCGTTCACATTACTATGTGCTTCTATTCCCGTAATCTGTAAAATCTTTTTTTAGGACAATCCCTGTGCACATTTCGACGTTTTACCGAGCCATTAAAATGACCGAATCCCACGAACAACGATATGCATCACTATTCCACTAGATGGCACTAATAGCAGTTTAACCGCTACAGTTCCAGTAACAAAAAGCAAGAGCTGCCGTTGCTGGGCAACACTGCAATTAATTTACAATCCTCTTCTTCCTACCTGTTATCTTCGTAGTAATTCTTATCATTTTTACAACTACATTATCAGACAAGGCTTTCTTTATGAGTACACAGATCTGCCACAACTGCTTATTTTGAGGAACTGGCAAAAATCTTAAACTAGATGAACGTTTTTGCTGTAAGTAAAACTGCAGAGAGGCACACATACTCCTGACACTGAGCTCTTTTCCTTCAGATAAAGCTAGCGGGAACTGTATTCTGGTGTAAGCTGTATGGTTGTACTCAAGTTGAAGGACAGGTTTTTTGACAGGGATTTCATGGGTTGAGGAATGGAGAGCTGACAGGGGCCACTGATAAAGATGGGGAACTCACATGTCCCTGCTTGTCCGACATGTTTGTGAGTACGTCAAAGCACAACCGTCAACCACTCTATTCACCTCCATCTGTTGTCAACTATCGTTCTTCTCCCAAGTTTTACAGTGTCTCTGGGCTCTTCGTTTCCATTTCGCACGGTTTACCTTTTTATCTTCCAGTTTTTAGGGTTCGAATCTACCCTTGATATTGCCAACTACTTTGTGCTGCTCCCTCCCCCATCTCTGTAGCTACAGCAGATCTCTCCCTCCCTCCTCAGGCCCTCTCGTCCGCTCCTTGCCTAGATCCATTCTCTCTACCTCTGTCTCCTGGGCCCTCTCTCTCTCCCTCTTTCCCTACCTCCCTCCCCCACCTCCCCTTCTGTGCACTCTTCCTCTGTGTATTCCTCAGCTCCACACGGGTTGCTATGCAGATGGCCCTTTGTTGCTGTGTGACAATGGGGCTGGGGGTCAGCAGTATGGCTTGCCATTAACACTCTCCCACTTGGGTAGCCTCTATCTGATTGTCTTCCCTACTTCTTCCCTCCCTCTGTCTGAGTATCCCTCAGCCTTGGTTTCTTGCCTATTTTTTCTTTTTCTCCCTTGCTTTTCCTTTGAACCGCCTAGCGTCAATGTATGGTTTTCTCAGAGACAGTGGACATACATTTACACATTACTGTATCAACACTCTAATTTTTTCACTGAAACAGTGAGAAATCACTCAGAGTTATCTTTTTATTTCATGCATCACATTTGAATACAGCAGCTGTGAAGGTTATCAGAATGAATCAGAATAAACAAGGAATTAATTTAACTGTGCACAGACTGCATACCATCTGTGTAAAACATACACTGAAGAAATACAGGATAAGTGCCTTATCTAAGGACACAACAGCATTGCTGAGATTTGAAGCCAGACACTTGACCACTAAGGCCCACATATATAAGTTTTAGAAAAGATAAGATCAAAAGGTATGTCCCTCTTAAACCTGGAATTCTTTCATCATGCCTGTTCATTTAAAGGTTTTAAAAAACACTCTCTAAAGGTGGTCTCCCAAATCTGGATCACGTCATTTGCTGCAGTGAGAAAATGGCTGTCAATGCTATCCATTTGGCTCCTTTTGGTTTTTCTGGGCTCTTGCAGGTTCAGGGATTGTTTATTTAAACTTACATAACAAAATGAAATATTTAAAAAGAATGCCTCGAGGAACAGGAAGTCTTGATAAGATAAGACATAATTGCACTGCTGATTGTGTATTAGCAAGCCCCTACATTATGTTTTAATATGGATCTCATTCCTGGTTCTCATTATCATGTTTCCAAGGGATAATGTCACATTATCATTATTTTACCAAACCTATTTCTCAGTAAATGACATACATTATTAGGTTATTGGATTCATCCAAATCCAGAACAGTTGAGACAGTTTTCTAATCTGAAATTCCCACCTTTTTTCTAAGCCAATCCCAGGCTGGGTCTTGCAGAGCTGAGAAGCCGACAACCAATTATAGAAAGCATACACAGAAAGGAGGCTGTTGACAGAACGGCTGCCACAGAGGTGAGATCACACAAGCCCACAGCCAATGAGAGAGTCTTGTAGCAAGAACAGGTAGGAGGAAGCTGCATGGGGGTGGGTAGTGCTGAGAAAGAGAGTCTCTGCACTGTGAATTACTGGAAATTTCCACAAAAGAGGCGGGGGTGGAAAGGGTAAGAGCAGTGAAGTGGCTGAACGGGGAGGTGCTGCACAGATGCAGCGAACAGGCACAAAAAATGTCTTTCACCCCAACAAATAACGAACTCTGTCACCACGCTTCCCCTGTAATTCTGTGAATCCCCCGAGAGGGGGCTTGAGGGAATTCAGGAAATAACGCCAAAAATAGACTTGGGTTACAATTTAACTGACTCCTGCACCGCAGGGACTTCTCTGTCATGCGTTCTGTCTTCTGTCTCTTGCCTCACGTTCAGCCTAACTTTTTAAGAAAAGCTGGTTTATTTCTGATAATGACGCTACGTTGCTAATGTTCTTGAGTCTGTTTTCACTTTAGTTAGAAGTTTATAGGCCAGAGTGATAAACCCTGAAAACCCTGCATACTATTGCTTGCAAGGCGCTCCTGCCTCTCAGGTATAACCATGTGTCAGGGCCTAATGGACCTTACTGTTCACCTCACTGCAATCCAGGCACTTTTTCCAAAAAATAGTACAGGATGCTATTCAAACAGCAACAGTAGATATTATGACACAGACAGTGAATTTGCTCGTGTGGAAAAGTCTGGTCACAATATGTTCAAAGTTATGCTGTGTTACAGTCCCATGTATGCTTCCCAATCAATGCTTTCCTCTATATTGTGAATCTATTGAGATCTTGGCTGATGAGGAGGGTCCCAGCAACACCTACCACCAAAAAAAATAAAAAATAAAAAATAAATTCCCTGAAGGAAACATCTCCCATTTTTCTATCCCAATGGTTCTTTACTAGCACCGCACGGAACCCTGGGAAAGCCACTTTGAGTAAGTGGGACCATGCTGTTTGGAACAAAAGAACCCAGTAAGCTCCCATGATTTTAAAAATTACTCTGACCCTTCCCCTCCTAATTCTGACCTCTGATCTTTACCAACCCCCTCCCCCTTCTACCTCGCTCCAGCACCGGCAATCTTGGGGTAGGGTCACAGTCTTTTGTCCCCCCAATGTTTCAGGTGGAGTTGGAACTCCTTTCTTCCAGTCTTCTCACCGGTGGTTCAACAGACCCAATGGCATATCAAGGTTCCTTCTACACAGGGTATCCATGTTATGAACACTGCCCCAGGACATTTCTTCCAGAGAAAATAGTTTATATTAACGTCAGTCAGCAAAGCAAACTGGAAGTTCTCACAACTTCAACTAAACAAGCCAGATAAACAGAAAGCCAACGTTTTGAAACAACATCCGCACGGTGGGAAACTCTTCAAATCAGACGTTTAAAACATATCGGCCACATTTCCTCCATTTTAAAAATTGCTGAAATAATGGTGATTTAGGGGAAGGCAGCTTAATCTCTGTGTAGGGTCTTTTGGAACACAGACACATGTACTCACAAGCAGAGAACACATAAGCAGACAGGTTTCTAGAAATACACTATGAACGGCACCTTTGAACAATGAGTGCACTTTTGGAGAATCTCATACAGACAGCCACATATAGCTGACACACCGAATTCATAGAATCATTAATCATAATTGTGAGGTCTCTCGGTAAGAAGACATCAGAGATTTCACGACATCCTAAGACCAAAACTAACCTTAACTTATGATGCAGGTCTGGGCTGCAGAGAAAATCACATCTGCAGGTTTCTCTATCTGAGCAATCGTAGCTTATACGATTAAGGAATTTAATACAAAACTCATATTGCATCAAGGCTATGAGTTGTGAGAAACGGGCAAAAACATGTGATTATCTCCAACCGCAGCAAAAGACAGAAAGACTCAGAGACTGAGACTGAGAGGCAAGAGAATTCATGCATTTCTGTCTCATGCTAACAAGCCAGACTCCCATCAGCAGTAAGAAGCTGAGCCCATAGGTTCCACCAGGTGTTCAGTTACTCTGATCCCACTGGGAACGTTCCCTGCTGGACTGCTCCAGCTGCTTGTGGTTTTTGCATTCCCCAGGTTTAAGGTGGTTTTTGCATTCCCCAGGTTTATGGTTTTTTTTGTGTTTGGCCATTTTTCCACAGTCAGACCAAGTGTAGTGTGTGGGCACACATGCGTGTAGTGGCAGGCACAGCCACATGCCTGAGTGACCAGGGCTTTGATTGGCTAGTCTTTGTAAGAGAGTGCTGCTGCTTGTGCCGGGGTCTGTCTGGGGTGTGGAACTCTGACCATCATCAGCTGTTGCTTTTGTTCCACGCAATTAGTATTTGACATTCCCCTCATACTAAAAGGTGTCTCTGGTACAATATATTGTGAATCAGTGTGAATATACACAAACATGATTGTTTGTATGTCAGATTATGTCTTACTCCTAAGGTACGACTGCTCATTGTAATGTAAAGGTAATGCATTTATTTTTGTTCTGTGGCCATTATAGTTTCTAACAGCATTTGATTAGCAGTTGATTAGCACTGATAGTAGTGAGGCAGGTAAACACTACACACACAGTAACCCTGTCTTCTCACAGCAAAGCAGGAAAACCAAAGTAATCACCACTTAATTTCTGCACCGAGAATCACTGTGACGTGAAAAAACACAGCACCAGAATGTTTCTGTTACCGCCCACTCCTCTCCCCCTCGTCAGTCCCCTTCAGCTCCCATCAAAGAATCCAATAAAGACCAGCAGGCACTTTTGGAGGGGTTCCAGTAGCCATGGAAACCAGCGAAGGTAGCAGGCTGACCAGAAAAGGGGAAGAGAGACAAAACGACAGGAAATTACTTCACAACGACGCCCTCCCCTTCGCTTGCTCTCATTTTCCAGTTACAGGGAGTGAGTAATGCTTGGACTGGGAGCCTGGCTTTTTATCTGACCGCCACACGTTTTGAGAGGCAGACAGGCGGTGAGCACTAGATTACAGTTGGCTGTTTCTGTTCTCTGTGGTCATCTGTTCTTTGTACCCTCACATGGTCTTCATTTGCAAATAGCAAGGACACACTGTATTTCTATTAGGATATATTTTTTTCATAAAAAAAGCTTTGCTGACGTGAAACACAATTCGAGAGTTCTGCACAATCCATACATGTCCCAAACTGCCTTTTCCCATCCTAGTGTAATTCTTCTCAGTGCAAAATGATGATGAAGACCTTGCAAACAACATTACTTTTTTATGCTACTTAAAAACTGAGGCTCAATGATATGTTGTTATTCTACAACACACCGCTGAGCTTCACCATTTAAAATGAATTTGGCTTTGTCTCATCCAAGTTTAACTGGACAACTCAATCCAATCAATAGTACAGGGTAGATCTTAATCTCAACCAAATATGTTAGTCTGAGATTCAGGTCATAGTCTTGACCTCCCTATGTTTTCGTCTTCCTCAACTCACTTGCAGTCCCGTAGCCCAGTTATGACAGATGCAGGTTATTCATTCACCATAATCCTTTCACCACTCGAGCTCTCCATTAACATATGATCCTTACTTGAATTTGATTTTTCAGTACCAAAAACAGATATACCACTGCAATAGGAATCCAGGAATAAATTCTTATTTGCACCAAGTTTAGAGCTAAACCTGTATTTGGCGCATGTTGTCAATGACCGTCCATTACTGCTGCTGAAGAAGCAGAAGTTGAGCAATGCGAGGCCACTGTTTAGAGGGCTACACTGCCACACACCTGACACCCCTCGTCTCTTCCTGGAATAGCTGCAGAATTCAGAACAGAAGTAACTTTGCTACCTTTTGATTGAGAGAGCAATCATGGTCGACCTGTCTTTGCAGCAATAACGCGCAAATAAGTGGAAAATATTTATTTGAGGCATATCACTTATTATTTGGGAAATGGTTGATCAAGTAATTGTTGCAAATCTGACTTCTATGGAGAAATTAGAAATAGATTGCATTAAGATCGCATTAGGATAGCTACTAAAGCTGATTTTCCACTTCCCCTCCATTCTTATGTTTTTAAATTGTACTAACAAGTCTGTCGGAAGGGAGATAAAATAATAACGACAATGAGAATGGAAAAAACAAAAACCTCTAAGCTAGGACTAGAATTCACCACAGCAAGTGTCACATTATTCTTGTCTACATGGTAAAGATCCACCCCTAAACTTCAACGTAGTCCTGATTCGAGTCTCAGCCGTTGGAACAATGGGTCCGGCTTGGCACAGAGCTGGGCAGGAACCAGCACCATCTGTAAGTACTATGATAATGTTTCTTTGTTTTTTTACAAAACTTGGTGTGTCAGAGGGCAAACCAGAAACAAGCAAGCAGGCAACCAAAATGTTTTCATCAATATGCACCTGGAATGACGAGAGAATGAAAATGTGCTGCCCCCTACTGGACACTTACATGAAGCATGGGAAGGTGGAGAAGTCCATCATTCAATCAGTGCGAACGTTATGTATCACAGATCCAAAATTTCAAGGTTTAATCTTAGAATCTCTTCTAGAGAATCATCTTGAGTCTTGTACAGGGAGCCCCTCGTATGGATTAGAGTTTGTACTCAAGTGATACAAAGCTAGAGGGTTGATCTTACCCAAAATGAATTTGGGAATAAGGAACGGGAAGGGGGAGCTGGATAAGCAACGGCTGGAATACAGGCCTTTTTGTTACCACTAATGATGTAGTTATTCTACTCAAATTCAAAAAGAGATGGAATTAAGTGAGTGAGCCTCAATCTTCAAAAAAATATATACATAAATAAATAAGGAAACCATACAAGAGTATTGCCAAAAAATTAAATTATGGAATTTTTTCAAAATTAAACTGAACTTTAAAACACAAAAAAAAAGAAAAAACTTTTATGTTCTCTAAATATTTAAGTTAAAGACAATGACACAACATTGAGAGTTGCATCTGGGAGGTTGGGAAGATGAAGAGATTAGTCTTTGCGGAGGGTAGGGCCTGTGCTCAGCTGAATGGAACAGCTGCTTGGTCCCCTTCATCTGCACCACAATGGTCTCTACACAACATGCTAATGAAACAGTGGCTGTAAACAAAGACCCTAAAGCAACCTTGCCGTGAGTATCAGCCCAGCAGCAGGCCGCCAGCCACGCACACACAACAGACACGCGGCTGGCTTAAGAACAACGCAGCACCCGCCACTATGCAACCAATAAGAATGCTAAGAACAAAAAACTAACCACAGAACAGACACTTCCTGTCCTAATCAATCAGAACGCCAAATTAGGATTACTTTCCAAAAAAAAAAAAGACATTAGTGATAACCAAATGACTAAAACAGTTTTTTAAAAGGTGATCAACAACAACAGAAAAAAATAAAATAATTAAGAATAAAAAAATTTAAATATTATTATAAAAAAATTTAATTATTAGCCAGAGTGATTTCATACAGATTATATTGAAGGCCATCCAAACTCCACTACCTGTATTATAGCTACTGTTCACCTGGTCAATAAATCAAGAGTGAAATACAATTTACCAAATGTTAAACAGATTAAACTCTTGCTCCAGTATACATACAAGCTTATGCTGGCTAGCAGATCAGCTCTTTCTTTTGTGCATCGTTTGATTTTTTATACCTTGAGCCAGAACTTCCCTTTACCTACTATGCCTTTAACTTTATGGTCACTCTCACAAAAGGGAAGTATTGTCCCCCTTAATTTTGTTTAGTGTTTAATCAGAATTACTACTTGGTCAGTCTAATCAATTAAATAAAAAAAAGTTGAGGTATTTTGACATGCATTCACAAAGCCTATTCTACTTGAAAATAATCAGAATGAAATTCTTCTCACACTTTGTTTTATGCACTTATACTTTTATAAATGTTTAAATTACTTTTGAACCCTACTTGGGCTTTGCCATATTGATTTGTACATTTACCACTTTACCATAATATTCAAACATCAGCTGCAGGTTGCTTTGGACACATAACTGTTCATACCTCAAAAAAACTTAAAAAAAAAAAAAATTCCTGCATTACTTGAAATTGTGCCTTCAGTTCACAAAAACCATGGCTCATGGCCCCAAGGCTAAAAACGTCCCCATAACCGATGCTCTATCCCATTGTTACTCATTTATCTTTTTTCATTTTCCAGTCAACCAAATCAGACAACCATGAGTTAATTGCTGACCATAAGACAACTGCTGCATTATCAAGTATATCTAGTAGTTGCATTCCAAACAACTCCCAGCTCCTCTCAGGTGCAGTTGATCAGTACACAGCAGGTGAGCTGATAAGTTTAAGGATAAGTTTAGCTTATCCTTAAACTTATACATACAACAGTTTTGCCAAAACGCTACAAAATGATCTTAATAGAAGAAAAATTAACTTATTCAAAAACAAAGCAATGTGAAATGATGTAGCAGTGGATCACCAACCTTAGAGTCGGAGTCTCTTATAACTCTCAACTCTCCTGCCTAATAGTACAGAGAATTTGTGCTTGATGTCAGGTTAAAAGAAGTTCTCTTCATGTCCAGGTTGACTTAATTGTCTTTATTCTGTTCGGATACACTGTGGATGCTGGTAGTGAGAGATAAGTAAGAAGGTTGACTTGACTGTGGTCAGAGCGTTCTAGTATTTCCTTAAGCTAGTATCTCAAGTACAATACTTTACAGTTCATTGCTAATGTTTAAACCCGTTATACTCGTATAATAATATAAATTTACATAATCTGGACTGGAGTCAACAAACATTGATGTTTCCAGGTGTATCAAATTATTTTTAGATGAAAAACTGAGAAAGTGGACAAAAAATTGTACTTGTATTTCCTGACCTTCGAAAAAGCGGAAAAGCCTCCAGGATACGTCGACCTAAGAGGCGTGGCTTAATAAATAGTTCCAAACGTAGTAACGTCTGCATTGAGCTGTAATCTGATACCTCAAATTGTCTTCATAATGTTGAGCTGGGCGTTTAAGAAACAAAGGATGTGATAACATGCAGGATATCTTTTTATTTATTCAGACTGACGAGCGATTAGAAAAAAAAAATTCTATATTCAATAACAGTAAAGCTAGTAAAGGTTAGCTAAACTACATTCCAATAAACTAGGAACCGATAAACTTTCGATAAACTAATCAGTTTTAGATGTGAAAACTTCCAACCAGGTGCTACTAGGTACTTCTTGAGATTATCGCGATTTACAGTGAGCTTTGACATATCTGGGCTATTAACTGTCTAAAAACATAGAATTAAATGCAAACCCATTCTCACACAAATGAGTGATTTAAAAATTAAATAGTTTTTATTTTTACATAAATAATATCACCTAAAACTACTGAAATGGTTAATAAAAATTACTAGTATCCAGACATATATTTGTAACGCATCAAATAGTGCAATACTATCCTTCGAGCTTATATGTATTTAGTACTAATAAATAAACAAACGCGTTTAACTTTAACTAAAAAGGTAAGGCTCTCACTGAAGTCAGCCAATTAGAAAACTAGACGCTTTTGCTGTTGGGAGGGGCAGGAAGGCGGGATTAATTTTACACAATTGACAGTCGTCTCTCCAATAGAAGATCTACAAAAGTGTTTAGTTTTTTTCCTTTGTCCAATCCCGCAATCGTTCTCCGACCTGCTCCCTCAAGTGAGTAGCATTCAATTCTCAGGTTGAAACGAATTTGTTTCACTCACTCCTCTTCTCGCCTTGTAACCAGTAAGTCTTCGTCAAACAAAGGGGTCACTAACTGTTAAAAAAAAGGAAATAGACAAGTATATATATATATTTCGGTTTTGGGAACTTTATAATCTACCAACAATGGCCGACACTGCAGTTGATACGACTACTACTTCCACCGAGGTCTCACCTAAGGTAAGGTTTAATTCATCTTTGAACGATGTAATGTTGCCAAATTTCGTTATTAAAGGTTCATGGGATAAACGTCGTATAGCATCTCTAACAGTAATGTCGCATCGCAACCGAATTCTGAGGTGACAAGAAACACTTAATTCTGTGTTGGCTCTTTTCTAGTTAACGTATTGTTTTACTCAATTAACGTTATTTGCTTAAAAAAATGTGATTATGATACACAAATGGTTATGCACAAAAATGTATGAAAAAATAAATTGTGGTATGCAGTCGTGGAGCTAGGTTACTAATTTGATTAAACCTAATTAGGAATGATGCGACGTGTGAAAACGGTTACGTTTGTTTGAGAGATTTAACTAGCGATCCTTGTGAAATGAGATGGACGTTATTGTTAGATGTTTACAGTGACTTTTCCCTCCACTTGAGCTTTATAACTTGACTTGACCTATGGTCGTCCGTATGCATCTTCGATCGACGTCTATTTATACTACGACAGAGCTGCTGTAAAACGGCGGGAATCGTTCTCACCCTCTACTTCCAAGTGCGCGCGCAGTAGTAGTGATCTTCGAGCCACGTTTCTTGGTTCTTTTGTCTGGTCTACGGGCACGCGCAGCATGGCCGCGAAGTGTAGCCAAGCATCACTTTTCAGTATTTAGTTTAAGTGGTTTTAATTAAGGTCTTATTACGTTAAGGAAACGCTTACATTGGTATGTGCTATGATATGTACTACGGTTACTAGTATCAAGGTAACCCAGTTACACAAAATTCTCTGGCTATAGAAATAGTACCCTTTCAATCGATGTTACCCGGCTTTTCTGGCAATTCTAAAAATGATAGATGGCCCACCAGATATTGTCTTTTTAATTGCCAGTAGCCAGCAATAAATCATGTTTTGCTATGGCCAAATTGTTCTCGGCGCAAACTCCGGACTTTAAATGATGCGACGGAGTACAGCTGGTATAACTCTAGTTCGACTAAGGGGCGTACTACGCCACATTTGCGTAGCTAGTTAGGTTTAAACCTGCCCACTTGCATTTTGTAATTGGATACTTAGTGCAAAACTTAAGTTTTTTTTTCTTTCTCGTTGAATGGTGTTTTTTGTTCAGTGCTGCCTATTCGGAAAATGGGGACGATTGGAAAAAGTTAGAATTCGAATATTTTGAACAAGTTCTGAACACTTTAACACGTGTTAATTCCCTATTATTGAAAAACGTGTGTATTTTTAGGAACTGAAGGAGAAGAAAGAAGTTGTGGAAGAAGTTGAGGAAACTGAGAAGGAGAATGGCAGTGGAGACACACCTGCTAATGGAACAGTGAGTATGCCCCCATCCCTATGCAGGCCCCAGGGCTTTGTCTGTCGTTCTCATCGCGCAGGTGTTGGGTCAACCCCTCCTCCCTGCCTCCCAAGAGCTCTTTGTTTAGGTTGTGAAATAGCACAGATGTAAGTTGGGGCAAGTGCATAATCTCCCCACAATTAGTGTTCCCCCATCTGGTTGATTTAAGAAGTACAGGGTGGAACATGACACAGTTGACTTTCCTTGTTTTCTTGGTACATTGTCCATGCATCTTGTGCATGAGTTGTTTTTCAAAATATTCAGTCTCTAATTCTCTCCTTTTTTTTTTTTACATCAGAAGACAAATGGTGCTGACCATGGAGATGAAACCCCTGAGGATGATGAGGAGGAAGACGAAGAGGGTGAGTTCCTTTTGACTCCAATCCATGAGAATTAACTGGCTTTGTTAGCAGTCCTACCGTTTGTAATGCATTGTGTTATGTAACGCATAACACATTTGGGTTGACTTGTGTTAGGAGAGGGAGAAGAGGGTGACGATGGAGAAGAAGGAGCTGATGAAGAAGTGGATGGTCATCCTGTAAAGCGCCCAGCTGAAGAGGAGGTGGGTTGATTTTTGCATGTGTTTTTACCTACATGTAAGGACCTAAAACAAAAACAGGGAGGTAATTCTCTGTATGTACATAAGGTTTTTGTCTCTGACTTATTAGATTTCTGTTTTTGCACTCAGGAAAAAGTTGACACAAAAAAGCAGAAGACAGAAAATGGCAAGTCTACGGAAGATGAAGTGAAAGCCTGAGTTCACCTTCTCCAGTTGCTCTGTTCGCATGGTCAGCTTGACCTAGTAGAGGTTGTGCTTTCTTGTACATTTCACAGAAACTCTCCCCCCGCCAATATATTGTATCGGAGTCCTATAACATCACAGCCCTTTTTTGTAAAATGTTATTTATTTGCACCTAGATGGCCAGTTCTAATTACTGCTGCAAATAGGCCCCAGTCATTAAGATGGTGCTTATTTTGTAAGTATATAATGGTTAAAAAGCACATTTTGTACTTCATCTGACCACCTGATTCAGTTTTAAGTAGCCACACCCTTTCTGTAAGGTTCAGAAGTTTATGGTGCCCTTCATATAAGGTTCAAACGTTATGGTGACCTCAATATTCACTGAAGACCAAAGATAAGTTTTAAGTAGGGGGTAATAGACAGTTGTTAGAATTAGATACATTTTGTTATTCGTTTGTACTGCTAATCATTAATCCCTTGGCTGTAGTGCAAAAGGTAGCACCTAAATTAAAAAATTTTTTTTTTTTTTTTTTTTTTAATTCTATTGATTTATAAAGAATTTGATTTGTAAAATGT
>JAOYSI010004952.1:0-29024 GCA_025775065.1 Hiodon alosoides
CCTCGGGCATCTCACCAAACTTATTGAGGAACGAGGCAGAGTAATCCTCGGGCATCTCACCAAACTTATTGAGGAACGAGGCAGAGTAATCCTCGGGCATCTCACCAAACTTATTGAGGAACGAGGCAGAGTAATCCTCGGGCATCTCACCAAACTTATTGAGGAACAAGGCAGAGTAACCCTCGGGCATCTCACCAAACTTATTGACGAACGAGGCAGAGTAATCCCAGATGCCGCAGTTGAGTCCGGCGGAATGGTCTCGCAGCTCGTACAGGATCTCCTCCATCTCGAAAGTGGCCAGGACGTTCTCTATCAACACCGTGGCCTTGATGGAGCCCACGGGCAAGCCCAGCTTCACCACCGGCCCGGGATTAACGTGTACAGAGACACACGCAGATACGCGACATTCACGTACAGGCACACAAATCAAGTCAAATCCACAACCAGGATCTTGTGGGCCATGAAAACTCACAAGGTCTCAGGCAGTATTGCCACCAGTCAATGCAAGCAAGCTACATTTTAGTGCTGCAACTCCAAATAGTGTGTCAGATACCTAATATGTAATGTAATCCGATATCCAACAAAAATCCCCGCCTGTCTGCTGGAATGCATTCAAAGAGGAAAAGGTTGCCTGGTTAAACGATAACCCAAAGTGAAAGCCAACGGGAAAAACCCTGTCCACAGGAAAATCACAGATGCATTGTGGGCCAGCTACTGCTAAAGCAGTCTTGAGCTTCACCCACCTGCTTTTCAGCCCAGAGGAATATTTTGTTCCAAAGTCGTGCCTCAATGTAGCTTTCAATCTAACAGAAAAAAAAAAAAACATTTTCTCACGTTCTCAGCTACGTTTGCGGTCGAAACGATTCTCGGTAGGTGCGTGGCGAACGCGACCTGTTTTAACTGGAACCCTGTGGCACCATGTGGAGTATGTGTTAGTAGAACAGACTTGAAACTGAAATGATTAATAAACACTGCCCATTTCTCAGAGCTTCTTTGTTACAATGTCAAAGGGCCCTTAATAATAAATAAATATATTTATATTTGTGTGGACATATAATGGATATGTTCATACAGAACAAAGAAAATTGTTAGGAAATTGTTTTTAAAAAATGTTGCGGTATGGAATATTACCGTCCCAGGTACAGTACCTTGGAAAGGTAGAAGAAAGGTCCGCTCTTTTCCTCGAACAGCAGCTTCCCGTTGTGGAACATCAGAAGCCCGAAATCAAACAGTGGCCCAGGTACCTCCCTGCCGTTCACCTGCGGAGACAAGACTTCTGGTGAGGGCTGTGGGCGCCCCGCGCCTCTCGTCGGAGCGAGATTGGTGTCAGGAGAGAGGGAGAGGCTCCGCTCAGTACCATCACGTTGTTCTCCACCATGTTCCAGGCTCGTGGCCTGAGCATGAGCACTGGGGCCTGAGAGATGGGCGGGGCATCTAGGAGGGAGGAAACCACAGGACAAGGCCCGGGTCATTTCATTGGGTCATAACAAATTCAGCATCTTTTTGCTCAGAACATCATCTTATAAAGAATTACCTTCAGTGGAACAACGTCCTGCTGTTAGCATGGATTACTTTAAAGACCTCCCTCTTACTGGAACACATCAGTTAACGAATATAGCATTTTAAATAGAGGAGTCTGTAGAAGTATTGTAGTTTAAAAAGCCATTTTAGTTCATTAGGTCCTTCATAATCTTTATGAACAGTTTTTACATTGGAGCCTTGCCCAAAGAAACCATTAGAACAACATCATAAATAAACCTGAATACCTCACCCTGAAACTGATTACGGGTGGCCTTGTATACATTATAAATGCCCTTGATCTGATTGTGAAACGTCGGACAGTTCCCATCATCGAAGTCAACCTGGGGAAAAAAGGAATCAGGATAATTAACATTGAAAAGACATCCGGAGAATAATTAATCAGCCTGGTGAAATGGCTATTCACATCACACTGTGGAACGTGCGCTGGATGCAGTTAGTTAGTATCCAAAAGGCCACTTTGTCTGCATCAAATGCAACACAGTAACTGCTGTCTTTTCACTGGGAAATGAACGGGAGCTGATTGGGAGCTGAACGAATAACGAACTGGAGCTGAACGGGAAAAGAACGGGAGCTGAACGGGAAATGAGCGGGAAAAAAACGGGAGCTTAACGGGAAATGAGCGGGAGCTGAACGGGAAATGAGCGGGAGCTGAACGGGAAATGAGCGGGAGCTGAACGGGAAATGAGCAGGAGCTGAACGGGAAATGAGCGGGAGCTGAACGGGAAAAGAACGGGAGCTGAACGGGGGCTAAACCGAAAATGAACGGGAAAAGAACAGGAGCTGAACGGGAAATGAGCGGGAGCTGAACGGGAAATGAGCGGGAGCTGAACGGGAAAAGAACGGGAAATGAGCGGGGGCTGAACCGGAAATGAGCGGGAGCTGAACGGGGGCTAAACGGGAAATGAACGGGGACTGAACCGGAAATGAGCGGGAGCAGAACGGGAAATGAGCGGGAAAAGAACGGGAGCTCATTCTTGGAGCCCCTTCCCCATACCTGGATTCCTTGTGCTGGGGAGCACAGGGCCTGCATGAAGCGTTCTGTGTCGCAGGGCGCCAGGTCACCGATGTCCACGTGTCGGCTCCGTAACCGCTCCGGCACTGGAAGGACCTTCCACTCCGGATCGCTGCGGATGTGTCGGGTGTTCTCGGAGAATCCCGGAAGGGCTCCAGTCAGGTCAAGGTGCGCTTTTCTCGCGGTTCTGTGTTTCAATATCTATGGCAGCGTAGAAAAACTCCATGTCTAATGTTCCTTATTTACATTCCTAACTACAGAACTGGAAAAGATAGGTTAGCCCTGGGGTAAAATAATGAGGCCTGCCAACGCTGACGCATTAAACCTCTGGTCAAGTAATCAGCCTTTTCACTGGCCCACAGCTAAGAGGGCCGGCCTGGTCATCACCTTGCTAAACCCCACTACCTGCCTGAACCTCAAAACCTTGAATTGTTGTCACCCGTTACAGAGGAGCAGAATAAAACACAGAGTTCCTGCACATTTACGCGAGACAAAAACAACAGCATTTTGTGCCGGATGTGTTTTCTCCGCCCGGGTTGGTGGCCGCACAAGGAAACAGCTGAAAACCAGGTATCAGGGGTTTGCAGATTCCAGTGATGAAAAGAGGAAGATACCCATCGACCAGAGGTAACTACACATAAATAAATACCCTAATTTGTCTATATTAGCCACCTTGTCAACCTCCTCGTCAAAGGTGGAGACCAGTTCTGCCAGGAACACGAGAGACTCTGTGCTGAAGATGGTGTAATACTCCTGTGTTAAATCTTCTGGGGGAGTTTCCACCTCCACTCCCATAGGTGCCTAGAATATGTGAGAAAAGGACGTGGGAGAAATAAGACACGTTTATACATACATTATACAAATTCTCAATATAAATATTAACATATTATAGTACATATATATTAACAAAAATATATATACACATACATACATACATACACACACACACATATATATATATACACACATATATATATATATACACACATACACACATATATACATATACACACACATATATACATATACACACACATATACATATACATATACATATACACATATACACACACACACATATACATATATATATATATATATATATATGGACAAAATAAAACAAAGAAGATACTTACAGACATTTTCTTGGGTGATTTGGAAACGCAGGTCAAGGGCTTTATCGACTATCAAGCACTGAACTTTTGTTTACAGTTCGGGGCCGAAGATAAATGTCACAGTCTGAAAGATCATACAGGCCACTATTCAGAAGAATTGAACAGGTGTTTAGATTAATTATAGTCGTTAACATGATACATGTTTACCCGAAACATTATTAAACATATACTTGATCGAAGACAATTAAGTATATCTTTTCAAACAAGCAGTTGAAAAATCTACATATAGCATAGTTACAATTTTACAACACGTTTTATTTTTTCGTTTGGAAATATTTTTTACAGATTCATACTGTATACGTATCTTCTGTCTAGGTTCGTGTCCTAGAATGCACACTATAGAACGCGTCAAAAACAAACCGCTCCTTCCCCATACCTTTCACTTAATACCTACCGATTCCGAACCAGTGATCAGTCTAAACTTTTACCAAACGCACTGAGAAATTCGCCAGTTAGGACTCGGCGAACTGGGAGCACTTTGGAACGCGACAGGTGCCCTCCCCCTTCTCTAATTCTCGCGAGCACGTTGATCTGCGCTTGATCCGAACACCGCAAGAAGTTTGAACTGTTGAAGCAGTCGCCTTGTCATCTGGATAAAGAGCATTTTAACTGTACCAATAAGTGTGCAAACTGACAATTCTGTTTGAATTTCAGTAACCAGGTGTTATAGTGGATCGAAAGTTGCTTCGCAAAAATATGATAGGTTGTAACAGTAAATATGTCAGAAATGGATTCTTCTCTTGAGTTGTCTACTTCTCTGACACGGCACCACGTTCGAGTCTTCAAAATTGTAGTGATAGGAGATTCCGGGGTGGGAAAGACTTCTCTTACCTACAGATGGTGTGCTGGTAAGTTTCCTGGTAAAACCGAAGCCACCATCGGCGTTGACTTCAGGGAGAAAGAGATTGAAACCGAAGGCGAGACAATCAAGGTAAGGGACGTTAGGTAGCTTGCGAGATGTTTGTGATCACTGTTTGAACTTCACGTATTGTTTGTGTTGAAAACAAACACCGATCTTACTCTACAAATTTGTTGCAGCGTTTTTGTGGTGGCTAATTGACTGACAACAAAAGAACAAACATTCGCTACTCGAAAAAGCATAATGTAACACTTCGGAAAAAAGGTCATTACCTGTTTACGACGCTGTGTACTCAGTACCTGGATTTTTTATTCGGAGGTTACATTACAAGTAAAACAATGAATCTAAACTATGCAGTGCACGAATCAGTTCAAACCCCTCTTGGAAACTCGATATCCAACCGAAAATTGATTTTTAAAATAGTTATCTGAGAGTTTTCGCTTGTGTGTATTGTAACTGAGCGAGGTTCCCTGATCTCTCGTGGTTTGTTCAGTAGTTAAGGAACAATTTAATATAATAGAATGAGCTTTATTGCCAAGTATGTTTGCACATATTTTTCATATTGACCGAAGCTCCCGTACACAACAAACAAACAATTAATTTAAACCCGCACAAATGTGTCGGGGCCACCTGTGGGGCCTGGACCTGCCACGCCTCCTGGTGGGTAACAAGAGCGACCTGAGCCACTCCGCCCAGGTGCCCGTGGACCAGGCCCAGGAGTTTGCCTGGGCCAACCGCATGCAGTTCTTCCAGACGTCTGCCAAGGACCCCCGACACGGCGATGAGGTGGAGGCCGTCTTTAGAAGCCTGGCTCGCAAACTGACAGGCCAGAGTCCCCCGGGGCCCAGTCCACCACCGGGTGGGGAGGGGGCTGTGTCTCTGTACACGGAAGAGGGGGGTTCCTTTCCCTGCAGCTGTTAAGAAGCCACGCTGTCCTAACTCACCGAGATTAACCTCCGTCTGTGGCTCATTACAGCTGTTCCTCTCTTCTCAGGATTTCACGTTTACAGGACGGGTCCGGTCAGTTATCTCCTCAAGCCTATCGAACCGAGTGGAGATGAGCGGTCTGAAAAAGTTGGAACCTCGCTGAACGCTCCCTTTGGGAGAGGAGCGTGGGCCAAACTGGACTCTCCGAGGGCGTGCGCATGTCAACCGCGTGGTCAAGCAGCAGTCCATGTCGCACTGCGTGGACCCCCCCCCCCCGTCACCATGACAACAGGGAAATAGCTTTAAGCTATAGTTCACCGCCATTTCCTCTTGTGGTCCCTCTGTTAAGCCCCACAGATGTGGTTGACTGCTAGGGTCAGTGTCACATGCCGCTGGGCCGTTTTGTCTGATTGACATGTAAGGGCATTCAGGCACAACAGTTCAGTTCAGCAGTGAGCACTGCTCAGTTTTCACCACCATTGGTGTGTGCAGTAAAATATTCCTCTCATGTATCCGGGATGGTGGGGGGGGGGGGGGGGGTTTACAGTCAAAACTGGGTTAGGAGTCATCAAGCCAGTGTGGGGTCATCAGGCCAAAACCTGGGTGTGGGGTCATCAGGCCAAAACCTGGGTGTGGGGTCATCAGGCCATGGGTGCTTCTGCAGTTCTGACCAACAACTGGATCGTTGGCCAGAGCACTGTCTTCAAATACAAAGAGCGCTAAAACATCTGGAAATCTGGTGGCAGGAGGATGGCTGGAGCTACTCCCGTTTGGCAGGCGTGTCCCCACCCACACACTGTCACGACACCCAGCCTCGACCAGACCGCACGCGTGGCTTCCACTGAGTCTTCCTACACTTGCTCAATCCGTATTCCCTCCAACTTCCCCATTTTACAAATGCGACCATCCGCTCTGCGCTTCGGTAGAATACTGGAGGAACCGTTGCTAGGGAATGGGATGCCCGTCATGCATACACGGTTTCCCCCGGCGCTTGATCTGGGGCTGGAATGTTGGCGCGGACCAAGCGCCGTTACGCATCCTGCCTGATGTAAAGTGGCTTTAAACATTTACTCCGGTCACAGCCGGGCTTGTGGAAACACGCCAGTCGGTTCTGGCTCTCGGCCGCTGTTCAGCGGAAGGTGACACAGACTGGGCCAAGCGCTGGAGGAACGAAGTCTGACCACTTCCTCCGGTTCTTAGTGCTTCTCCACGAGGCCAACAGTGACCAAACTTTTTTAAATGAATATTTAATTTAAAATGATATGGATAAACAGCCCACTGTTCACAGTCCCTGCGCAGCTAGTCAAACACCGTGTAAATATTGTTCTAGCTGTTTGAACAGATGCTTAGTCATTGTGATTTAATCCTTCTGCACAGCCGGACATTAACTTTGGGGCCTTTGCTTTTCCCCGACCGGAAGGTTCAGCATCTTATACCTCAACCAATGTTTGCTGCCTGACATATTTAAAAAGACGGAGACGTTTGAATGTTTTTGGGGAAATAAAAATAAAGTGTTCGTGGTGAATCAAGTAACAACTGGGTTACAGGAACTTACAGGAAAGCATATGTGCATTTAACTACCGGAATGTCAATCCAGAATTTATGAGCAATGGGGCCAAATCAATTTTGTTGTCCCTCGACCATGTGAATAGCTCGATTATTTCCCTGTCTCACTATATCACTCACCAATGAATGAGATTAGGCCATGGAGATGCACATCGTAACCGGAGTAACCTTCTCAACATGAAGAAGAAGCCCTTGAATGGACCGTATTGAATTGCCCAGGAGGGCAACGGGCACTCCCGCCAGAGGAACACGGATTTAGGTGGAGCGTAGGAGTCGCATGACGCGGACAGTAACTGTGGACAGTCCCCATAGCCTGCGGCAGCCCACGGCTGGCCATCGTGCCTTTCACACCTGAACGATTCGCAGTACCCCTCACCGCCTGAAGGGTACAGCCCAATTACACATACATTGGACGACCATAAAGCGCGAGCTGCGTATATCGGCTATCGATCAAGATTTCTATGGTACACGCACTCCGCTTTGGCAAACTTTTCTTCAAAATACTTTTTTTTACATTAAACAACTCAATTACGCGTGATATTAACTGGATACATTTTATTAGATAAAATATAATTAAAAAGACAATAGATGACAACGAGTGCCTCGTTACCCACTCATGTCAGCCATGCCTACAGGCACCAGTTCATCCTGACACGGGATTATTGTGCTTCAGGGAAAGGCCATCTAGAGAGACTCAGACCTTTCAGTCTTCAGTATTCTTTGGCATGTTTCATCATTAGAAAAAATACATTTACATCTGTCACACAAAGTGCGCTGGATCTTCGCAGAAACAGCCAACGTCGATAACAGGGCAAGAGTCAGTTCTCCCCCTCGGTCAAGCCTTCCGAATCTTTTAGAAAAGGACCGAATCGGAGGTGAGGAAAACCCTGCAGTTTAGTAGAAATCCTTCACAGTGCAGAAAGCAAAACGTTAAGTCAAGATTCAAGGTCAATAAATAAAAAGCACAAAAGAAAGTGTTAAAACGACCAATTAGAAGACTGGATTACAAAGATTAAAATGAAAAACGTGCTAGTAATTTAAAAACATTTTTAAAAAAGGGATTCATACTTAATTTAAATACAGTTATATTACAACAACCTATAAAACATAGTTGTGTTTTCAACACATCCAATTACAATCCAAACTTCCCTCTGGGAAGAGTAGAGGCAGGTTCAGGTCAGCCTGATATAAGGTGGGACTTTGGAAGATTCGACCTCCTCTTGCTCTGCGCCCAAACCGTTCATTTGCACAGGGGAGTTGAACAGCCTGTCGTCACTACCTGCTGGGGTGTAGAAGTGGGCAAAAAGTTTTGTACTTGCACACATTTGCAATAACATGCTTCTCAGACAAAGTTATTGCCATTTTGAGGTGCTTAAAAACTAACAACCACTACAAAGAAAATTGTCGTTTTTATTTATTTCAAATATAGTAATATTTTTTCAACTATACTATAATTACTATAGGCATTTCCTTATGCTAAATTATAACTCTAAAATGGTCTAAACACTCCATAAAGCTGAAATCGTTTTCTGTTAATCAGAGAGACGTAATTGAAAAGGACCGTCCCTCCTTAATTATGCCCCAGAGCTACATCAGCACAGGAAACAGGGGGGCTGTTTACTTTCTGAATTGTCTGACTCAGATGGCAGCCCCGCCTCACAATATTAGGGTGTAAATATGGTCAGTAGGATTAGGAAGGAAGCCAATTTGACTTTTACTTAGAAGATTATTTGCTCATTAAGGAGGGTCAATATTCTGATGTTTAAGATTACAGCCAACACAAAAACAACTGGAGTCCAATTTGTCTCCATCTTTATGTATGGCCTTGGGGTTTTTTGAGCCATCAGGGTTGGTTAAGCACCACATGCTTTTCTAGGTTTTAAAGATTGGAGCTTTCCTGCCAATTGTTGTTGTTGTGAAATTTGGCTAGCAGATTTTAAACTTATTCGAGAATTTGTCATTTTTCTATAATCAGATTTGATGTTTTGTCCGTCGAGTTTTTCAAAATATTCGTTCCAAATGGCCGTCTTGTATAGCTGTGTTTTTGGTTGTGATTAAATTATTCCACATATCCCAGTACTGTGTTTGGTTGAGTGATTCTTCAGTCATTTAATGTTTTGTAGGTGAGCTATTGTTTTCTTCCGGTTAAGCTGTACTAAGGGGGTTTGCTGTGTTGAGAGGAGGGACCCTGAAGATTAAGGTTGCGAGTGTGAGATAGAGGGGGTCAG
Organism: Hiodon alosoides; assembly: GCA_025775065.1. Lineage (NCBI taxonomy): Eukaryota > Metazoa > Chordata > Actinopteri > Hiodontiformes > Hiodontidae > Hiodon > Hiodon alosoides. The sequence goes on from JAOYSI010004952.1 coordinate 9,310, forward strand.
TCCAATCCAAGGGGCTGTGGTCTTGGGTAACCCAAGGAATGAGGTACAGAGCCTGTCCTGGTGTTAATATCTCCCACTCTCCGCTTCAAGAGTGTGTGGACATGGAAGACCGGGGCAACGCTACACTGAAGCGTCTCCTACCTTGCCAGGTGCAGATCAGCTCCGTCTGTGGACTGGGCTCCTCCTGTGGGACCAGCGACTCCTACGGGTCAATCACATGACGAACACCATCATTTATCGCACCATTGCGCACCAGTTCTTGGGTCCAATGGGAAATGTGTTCGGAAATGCTTTTATGGCTTACGTTTGGAACTGGGGAATGCGTTCCCTTGGCCTAAACGAATATTAGCGATACAAAGCAGCTTCATTATAGCCAGGCGTCGCGTCAGAATCACACAGACGTTAAGCGCCCCGACACCCCTGTCTCGCACATCATCAAGACTCCGCTGAAAGTGGCTAATTGAGGTCACTGCCCAGCAGACCGTTCCCGGGTCTCACCAGTCCCCTGACGCTGTCGTAGCAGGCACAGCGGGGCAGGCTACGGCAGCCCACCAGGGCAAGTAGAGCCGACAGCAGCAGGCTCCCACAGCAGGCCAGCAGTATGGCGACGTTGGCCCCTTTCACCATGCGACCCAGGATGAATGCCTACAGAGACAGTGGTCGTTGTAGCTAAAGGAATTATTCTAGCTTATTGGTGTACACATACATCGGTTGACTTAAATCTGTGGGTAAAGTGATAAATGCGGGGGGGACTATGGGGAAGACTGACGTGTGACACCAGCTTACCGCATGCGGGACGGGGAACCGGCTGGGGTGAAGGAGCTCATCGTCGTCCTCGCCATAGCTCAGCGTCAGGCTGGCATACACAACCACAATCACCGTGGTGACGCAGGAAAACAACGACGCGCTGATCATAGCGGTCACCTACAGCAGAGGTGGCAGGGTTTTTTTTATTTTTTCCCCTAAGATCACCGTTTTATTAATAATATCGCAGGTCCGTGACGGTAGCAACAACCGCCAAAACCAACCACAATCGCACACGGACTTAATTACGTTTCCATTTTTCATTCCATTTCAAGCCACTAGGTGGCAAGGAGTGATTCCATACCTTACAATAGCGTAACATCATGGGGGAAGACGCCACGTCATGTTTCCATTTATTAAATAACCTAGTCAAAAATATTGCTTACCAATATTGGGTTCTTCTTTTGGGACGAAAAGAGAGCCAGGATCCCTGGTATTGCCATGATCTGAAACAAGCAAGCATGACCTAACGAGAGTCTCAAGACACAAATTGACCAGAGGCGATCCATCTCTGGAGGCCACAGAGTCTGCAAGACAAACGTGATGGGCTGCTGCTCCTCTCATATTAAACGTGGCTGGACCCCTGAAAATAACTGCCCTTACCGCGCCTGCCCAAAGTGGCGCTCTGCTGCGGCTCAGCTCTGAGTCCTTCCGGAAGGCTGCGTCCATTAACCCACAGACCACACACAGCCCCGCGCAGCCCATCTGCAGGAGACCAAGCACCACGACGATCCGCTGGTTGAAGATGAAGTATCTGTAGCGGTCCATGGCACTCGAGCAGACCGATCCCTTCTGCTGTCAGTCTGAAACACATCGTGGTAGATTAACAGCAGCCCAAAAAAGAGCACCCGTCCCCTTGGGTGTGTTAGCAAAGCGGCGTGGTTAGCACTTTACGTTATCTCCGCCTAACACAATGGATGACATGCCTTTCCATTTTAGGGCGTTGTTCATTTATGGTGACTGGCCAGAGTTAGCCAAACGATCTACGGACACCTTGGGGTGCTGACACCGTGTGCTACCCCAATGACAAATGGTTCCTCGATTTAAGCAGCGAATGTCTGCGCACTTAAAAACAGGTCGTTAATACTAGTTTTAAACTTGGCATTGCCTTTACCGCGAGGAAATGTTGTGAATAGTTGGGGGAATCCAAATCGTCATGGTGATGTTACTATAACCAGCACAACATTAAAGTGAAAGTGCCAAAACTAGACAGAAAGTAATTCAAATTATCCGACATGCCTCGGCGGTGACGCGTATTGGAGCACTGTAGATGAACTGGGTGTCACAGCCTACTTACATCTGTCTCTGGATTTAAATATAAAAGTTACATTTAAATTAAAAGAATAGCTGGCTATAGTGAAGTATCCTATTACTTAAGTTATTAGGATAGCAATTTAAATAATCTGGCTAAATATAATGCTAGACAAGGCAATACAAAAATTTCGTCAACAGAAAGACCTACATACAGGTCCACGCTTGTTGCAGCTTTAGATGAGCGGAAAGTCGTTCTTTCTGTGGGGGAAAAAAAATGCTTTTCCTTCAAGTTTTCCGTTAATATTTTAATTCAGGAAGAATTAATTAAGCAAATTGTACCAATTTCGGTAGTTCAATTGTTAGTAATTTTGTGAAAATGTCGTAAATATTATACAGTTGTTAAGCACATGCTACGTGCAGACGCATAAACAGTTTGACGCTGGAACAAAATGCATTTGTTATAAGATAAGATTCCGCGACCGGAATTGAAAGAAACTACCCAAAGAGCAGCAACTTGTGCAGCGTTAGTGACAAAGAAGCTGCCAGGTGCTCAAAAATTATTATAACAGAAACACACGTTTAAACGGCAAACACTGTTGTTTAAGTAATATTAGCCTATATAAATCACGAACCTCGGTCGTTTTCGTCTGAAAACCACTTGTTGTTTCTCTTCCGGTTTTCTTTTTGTTAATGCGAACAGGTGAACGCCAGGGTCCTATCATCCATTAACCTGAGCAGGTGTTCCGCGGACCAGCGAGATGGTTAACGCTTTCGTGTCCGGTGAATTTATAACAAAGCGTAGACTACTTAAAATTGGACGCTTTGATTGGATATTAACCATTAAATATTGTGTATCAACTATTTTTAGAATTGCACATCGTGGCGGGTGTTTTTTCAAACTTGTATTTAAAAAAAAAAAAAACGCTTCAAAACAGCACTAACACAATAGCCATTATAAATCACTGAAATAATTGCCGGAAACGTGTGATGGGCAGAATTCGATCTCTTCTGATACTTATCTAAACAGTAGGCTACAACTTAATTTAATTTTAAAACAGGAAACTAAATCAAAACACTGTACAGGTTTATGTAGCCTATGTACCAGTTGATTCATACGATAAATTGAAACAAACATTTTTAGCTCACCTCTTGACACAATGCATAAAAAACAGATAACACTAATTATAGTTGCAAGTATTATTTTATTTTATCTTGGAATATAGTACAAGATACTCATCTCCAAAAAAGGTTTGCCATGACACAGTCCTCTATACTCGCATCTGCACATCTAGAGATAAAAACACATTCAACACACTTCTTCACACAGTCACTCTGCTAACAAGTCTTGTAAACAATCGCCATTCGCCTCGCTGGCTCACCTGCTTGTTTGATCATGCGCGGACGGGAATCCACAGATCTAAGGCTTGGAATTCATAATAAAAATTGACAGTGACAAATCATAGGAATTCTATTTTTCCGAAGCGGGATCATGGGGTTGGGACAATTAAGATATCAAAGCCCACCTCATAAACCACGAACCTGCGCAAAACATTGTTTTTTTTTGTCAGGACATCGAGCATTTTATTAGTCACACCGGAACTCGCTACCTGATCTAATTATAATCACTATTCTGCCAAACCAAAAAAAATGATTTATCGCTCTAATGGCGACGAATAGATATACGTGACTCGGACCCGTTATCTCTTGAAACTGACAATCGCTACACATATTCTCTGTTAAAAAACAAAATAAACTAAACTGTACCCATCTATAGCTATGTCCACTAAAATTAATCGGCTTTGTAGTTATTCTTTTACTACTGAATCATTATGCACTATTGATCACTACAAATCAATGGATAATTAAAACGAAATGTGTCAATATAACACCAATTCCATAGTGGCATGACTTCTTGAAAAACAATTTCTCACCTGACTCTTGCGCCTTTTGTTTGTAAAATTTTAAAGAAATGGTGCTCAAAAAGCCTATATATTTTGTATTCAATAAGATGCGACGTAGCAGTTACTTTGCTTAATTTGTTTCAATGACAGTAAAACCATAAGAGTTCAGGAATTACATGACGTTGATATAAATACCATCCTGAGTAATTTAGAAAAACATTACATTATGAAGGAGTACAGTACCTCTAAAACATTTTAAGGGTGTTGTTTACCATGTTTTTGTGTGTACATTTTTATCAATAGGTTACACAACATAAGACCATTGTCATTATTGCTATTTGTGGAATAAATCATTTAATTTAAAAAGGACCATTTTAGCGGTAGGTTTAAACTAAATGAAAAATGACTGACAGCATACACATTCTCAACACTGATAAATTAGATTGAAGCCCAGGCCCCAAACGTTGCCACCTCCAATACGGATAACTATTAATGCCGTCTTGGGTTTACGAATGGCATTTTGGCACAATTTCAATCTCTATACTGCACGACAGTATCCATTTGTCGGACTGATTCCATGTGTTTAACTTCAAGTCGATAACCTCACGCTGTCACTAGGCAACTGAGCTGGCTCTTCCTACTAATGATTTGCTGGGAGTTGGCTGAACTGGGGCACCCACTGTCAAAACGTAATTACTAAAATTTCCCGCTATTAATTCCAGCATATTTCTGTGTGGTCACGGGGAACATTTGAGAAAACAAATAATCCCAAACAAACCCGTGTCGGGAAAACTCACGCCAACATAAATTCCCTAAGACATGTAGTGGCAGGAGAGCTAAATGCTTCTCTTTATGACACGCATTGCGCTTTTCTTCAATTCATAATAACGGCGTGTAAAGAGAAAGAACAAATAAATTAAAACACGAAAACCGTAACGTCAAAAATATTCGGCCGTATTGAAATCTGATAGCATTCATTTGAATTTACTTTAGACCCATACTGATTATACAAAATGCCAAGTCCAACGCAAACTGTTCTAATAAAATACTGGAACAGAAAACAATTAGTTTAGCTTAAGAGCCGAGCTTCTCCAGCTTCCGTTTTCTCTTTAAAGGCCACTTTCTTTACAATGACACCCAAAAGAAAATACTTTTTAAATGATATCTAGAAAGCATAAACACTCTCGCACTCCTACCGCTCATTTTAAAAAAGCAATAACTGGCATTAAAAGCTACTTATCAAGAGGCTGCATCAATATTGAAACAAGCTACAGAGTTTCTTTTCCTGCCAAAACACTTCTTAACCTATATAATTATTATTGCAATTAAACAATTATAAACTTTATTGTTGCTGTTGTCGATGGGTCAACATTTAAAGTTGTCCTAACAATTCAAATCTGCATTCAAATAGTTTCAAGCATTTTTAATATTACATTTATTTTATTTTTTTTTGTCAGAATAAAATATTTAATTTATTATTAATCTTGTGAAAATGGCAATATTTATAATAGCATAATTTAAGCAAGCCTAACATACGCCAAAACCCCCTTTCGTTTTCCCTAAACATTAACACCTACAATAAATATACGCAGGTATACCACGGTAGGATTAAAGGCAGTGGATGACAAGGGTTTTAAACTCAACTCATAATCCTAAAGTCATAGTTTAAACAAAGTCACATGCTAACAAAAAACAAAAAACAAAAAAAACGTTGAAAATGCATCGTTTCCAAACACATCCATCTGGAAATCACCAAGCTTGTGCAAACACAATATTGCCACAATAACAGAGTAGTTAATTCATTCAGGCATACCATCTTTTAACCGTTGGCCTGCGGTTGAGCTACAACCTCGATTCGACTTCCAGAGAACCGCTTTTAATACCAGGTGTAGGTTGACGTTACAATCCTAGAGGGGAAAGGTGGGGCAAGTCTACAACACGCCACATTTCAGCACCAGTGAAGAGGCTGTAGATAAGCAAATGCATTAACACTGAATGTTGTCAGAAGGTCAGAAGAAATCCTACCTCACTTCTAACACAGGGGTTAAGGAATCTTCAAAACGTAAGAAACATAGAACTTCGGTCCACAGCAGTCACTGAACAGGATTATTATGGATGTAATCGTCATGCATGCAACGAGAGAATGATGGCATGAAAGGGTAAGCATTCATTGAGACTACAGCTACTAGAATCACGCGAGTTAATGACAACATAAACCTTTTGACCTGTATGCTAACACGTTTGCCAGAAAGCGGTGAGAGTTGTAGGCAATCTGAATCCCTGGTTGGTCTGGAGTGCATAGTTGCTGGGTGGTGAGTGTTTGTTGGTAGTGTTGCCTGTGTGGTTAGTCCCTGGCGCAGCTGGGGATGGGCGGGGCAGGAAGGGGGCGGGGCGGAGCTTCACTGCGGCTGTGGTGCCTGCCTGTCCTGGTGGGCCTGCAGATCTCGCTTGTACCAGTCGGGCGCCTCAGGCCCGTTCGCCCCTGAAGGCGTGTGGTCGTATCCGTAGGAGACCGTCAGCTCCTCGTCCCGCAGCACCCGCCGCACCGTGCGTATGCACTTGATGGTTCCGAAGCGGGGATGGACAAATCTGGAAGAGACATCCACAGCGGTGAAGCGTTAGCCCGACCGAGAGGGAGGACAACACGCTCACAGGAACCGCTCACGATCAAATCCATGGCTTAGAATCCAGCTACCTGCCGGAACTTCATAACCAACACCAGTATCAAACGCGTACGAGAATCAGCCACACTTAAAGCTAGTGCAGAGTTCTTTCTGTTCGGTTTAAAAACACATTCAGCACCGAGGGGCTAAAAGAAGTGCCTCGTCATCCATACCCACTCTCCAAACTCACGGGTCATAGATGCAGTTGGGGGTGAAGGAGTGGTTGGCTTTGTGTCCCAGCGAGGCGCAGTACTTCTTGATGTTGCTGAAGGGTTCGGGGACGTCAATCACCGTGTCTTCATCCAGAGATATGGTGTTCCCGTTGATGGACCAGTCCCTACTGTCAACCTGAGGAGAATGGCATATATAGTCACTTTTATATAAGTCACTGAATATGGTCACATCCATAGTCAGGTTTACAGCAAGGCTTGGAGTGACAGGCAGTCTGAAGCATTTTATGGAAAGTGGAAACAATACAATGCTATAAATGCATTAAACATTTTCCCTGAAAACTGTTATGCAACTAAAACTCGGTGTTAAAAACTAAGAGGTATACATCAACGTGCCAACACTAGATGAGTACACAGAGTTCATCCAAGAAAAATAAAAGTAAAACTCAACACGCTTTGGATGTGTCTACATGTGTTGAGCTGCCGGACAGATCTCAGGCCCCTCACCTCCGCGTGCGTGATGCGAACTCCGTTGTAGAAGGCCATCACCGTGTTGGGCTCAGCCTCCACCTTAGCAAACAGCCCCTCCCCGGCCCCCGAGATCACAGAGTCGGCCACGTACGCCCTAGGGGAGGAAAGAACGGGAATCTCAAAGTCCTGCATTCGGTGTAAGGCGTGAAATGGCAGAACGGAAACTGCAGTCAGACACCAGCACTGAATAGTGGAGGTTGTGGGTTCAATCAATCAATTTATGTTTATAAAGCGCATTTCACGTGCTTCCATATCACAAAGACGCATTACAAGGACAATGCAATATTTCCCAGGGCTGACCCCTAGAAAGCATGCCAGTGGTAACAGTGGCAAGGAAAAACTCCCCAAGCTGGTAAAAACTAAACGTCAAACAGACTACAAAGTTCGGTCTTTTCCCCCTTCGAATTCGGGGTTGTCCTTAACCATGCTATAGTTGATTCTCTGGGGGAAAAAAATGTTTCTAAACTCACCAAATCCTATAAATAATGTGGACCAATTCACATTTTCTATAGGCTTTTGGTTATGACTAAAAAGCCACGCATTGAATGGACAACCGTGAGCCATAACATAACAGAGGCTCAGAAAACCGTTCCGTTTCATTGTACTGGACACAACCATTTAGAAGTGGCTGAGATTATAAAACAAATAAGGAGAGAGATGGGGCTGCAGAGTGTACACGTCTCATACCTCATAGCCACTGTGCGCTACCTGGTGCAACAGGCAACATAGTAGATATCTGACCTGTAATTTGTGGTTTTACCCCTGAGAAACGCAATAAACTGCTCCAGTATGTGGGAAATATCGAAGACTGAAAGATAGTAAATTGCTCAATTGCATACGCTAACCCGCTAAATAGATAAAGAATAATAAATACAAATTTATTCCCAATAATTGTCATTATAATTGTCATAACCCCTTAAACTAAAGCACTTTTGTATGTCGCTCTGTATAAGACTGTCTGCTAAATGCCTAAAATGGAAAATGCAATATAAAATGTAAAAACAGCCCTGTGATATATTTAACGGTGCATATTGTTTAAGTGTTAAGATGTTTGTTTTTGATGAGGTTACCGCTGCGTTTCATAGGGATCCGGAAGCAGACCATGGGCGGCTATGCAGGATGAAGTGGACTTGTCATAAGAGTAGACCGGGCCTGTGGGGAGCACAGACAAGTCACAGGCCCGACTGCGTCAAAGATGGAGTTAAATCTGTGCTTTACGTACACTCGATTCTATACGCGTTTATCAACATATATACGTAGTGCAATTGTGAGTTCGTTACAGAAACGCAACTCACTGTCCGGCACGACGTCAAAGTGCGGCCGCCCGTTCTCCTCCGACGACAGAGTGGCCACCCTTGCCTCGATCAGCTCGCCCTCCACAAAGGTCCCGTAGAGCGCGGTGTGGCCGTCTGGGTACACGTACGCCACTTCGCTGCCTGTCATCTCGCCGTCCTCGTTGACCTCGCCCACCACGCTGCCCCCATCCTGGAGTCACACAGTGGTTTGTACGTCACATTGGGTGTTCCTCTCATTCGCTCCGCGTTTACGGGGGCGGAATACCAGAGTAACTGAACTAAACTTTCCTTTTTCACAGACCTATGCATCCAAAAAAATAATAATTTGTTTTTCTTAAAGGTTCAGAAAAAAAAAAATGGTCCTGGAATTAACTTTTGATTTTATTTATTTCAAGAGTTTATTCCAGAAGCATTTTTTTAATTGAAAATAAATTTCAATATATATTTATTCACATATGTATTTAAATGTCACCCAGGTACATTCAATCACAGATTCAGTTTACAATCGGAGGCACTGTACATCGAATGTACCCCTGCTATGTGTTCCATTTGCCAGGCTCCAACAAAACGCTGGTATGTATTAACGTACAAAAAAAAAAAAAGGCATTTTGTCAGAAAAAGGCATTTTGTTATAATATATCCCAACCGTATCTCAGCACAGTATTGTTTGATGGCTCCAGCGGGTCGGTCAGGAGGCAACGCGCGATGACCCCAGCTTACAGGGTAGAAGATCCAGCAGACCCCGCAGCGGTTGTTGTCCTTGTACTGGCCCTTAAAGATGAGGCGGCCGTCGGCGTCGTACTCCTGAGCGGGCCCGTTGAGCTCCCCGTCGGCGTAGGTTCCGTGCAGGACGCCCCCGTCCTCGTACGTGTACACCCCCTGGCCCTGCAGGGCGTCGTCCACGTAGAAGCCAGCCAGAGTGCTGCAGAGAGGAACAGGAGGGTGAGGGTGGAAGTCTGGTGGAAGAGCGGGATCATTACAGAAGTGGATATTTTATCTTTAGACTACTCTTTACAGAACAGGGCCTCCTGCTATAAATAAAACCATAGGTAGGCTCACGTTGGCTTTTACAGTTGTTACTGTCTTAAGCACAAAATATGCACAGTTCATTCACATTTGACGAAATACAGGGCGACTCAAACAGCTATACATTCTAATGACAAACGAAGGGTTTTGCAGAGACAAGGAATTCCGAGGTATTGTGGAGACATAGATTAATTGTCTTGGACTTGCTCTGTACTGCTGAGTGCATTTCGCGGTCGCATCACGGCCAGCGCGGCATTGTGCAGAAGCCGTACGACGCGGAGGGAAGCGCAACAGCAGGGACAGGGCTGCGTCTGTTACGGAGTCCTGACGCCGATCATCAACTCCGTTACGCGACACCCAATTCATCACTGGCACATGCCATGGTTGCAATGCCACCCAGCTGATTTTAATTGACATCGGAAGAGGAAAGGGTGATACCCCTTTGTGACCCATAATGCACAAGGCATGAATTATCAAAGCTGAGGCGACTTGGCAATCACCGGCCACTAGTTTCATCTGAGCGTGGAGGGTGCAGAATCGATATGCATTTAAAACTATTTTAAAGATCTAACATAGATCATTAACTAATTAGATTATGAGCCAACATAAACAGCCCTTTACTAACTGGGCTATACACATCATAGTAGTTATTCCAGAAATACTTACATGCAATCACTATATACCAGCAGGTGTACCAACCATATAACCATAAACTTTAAGTAAAAACTAGTTTCGCAGTAAGTGTGCATTAGAATAAAAAACATATAAACCCGAGGAGAGATTGACAATAGCCACTGAATTCGTGGACGAAACCTCAGTCCTATCTGGGGTGGAATTGTGGGGTGGCAAAGGCTCTGCCCGCTCTATAGCTCAGGTGCTGGTGATTTGGTTAAGATTCACAGAGGGGGAGAACAGCATGATGGCTATTGGTTGATGATGGCTATCCCCATGGCTATTGGTTTGCTGACCAGTTCCACCTGCCTCTTTTGGCACGAGATTGCGTCTATGACAGTAGAGTTCTTCCTCTACAGCAAAACAATTGCGTAGCCTCCTCCGTCCCAGTTTACCAGCTTCCAGGGGTTTACACTGTACAGTTATCTAACAAAAGAAAGCTCAGATTTGAGTTGCATGGTTTGGCACCTGGGTTTTGCATAATCAGAACTGGAGTTTAAAATGAGCACTGCAGGATGCAAAGGAAAGGAAACACTGAGAGAGCAGGCCCGAGACACCAGATGAGGATCATTGTATGTTCAGTTCTCTGCCGTTACGACGTCGGACAGACCTGAGAGGGACGGTGTCGTCACAGTGGAACAGGTCACCCCACTCTGGGATCATATGATGTTACCCGATGCTTTGTGCCACTTAATTTAACAAAACTCAATAATTACATACAGAAACATGGTGGGGGGTGAACACAAAAAAACCACAGCCTGTTTTGATGTCAATTCTCTGATCCAGCTAACACAGATTAATGTGAAAAATGTACTCTGACAAGTTCGGGAGTGAGGCTTTTGTGTTCTGGGCAGACGGTGTGTACCGAAAAGCTAAAAAAAAAAAACTGACAATGAACAGCAACCCATCAAAAGTTAAAACCACAGTTTAGAAAGACTGAGGTCCCTGTGCTGCAGTATGTAAACGAAACACGAGAATCCAGGATTTTTGGAGCCAATGGGAAGGCCCTGCACGGTAAAGCGATTTAGTGGGCCAGGACCCGGAAACTCAGTCGCAGCGTAGCTCCTTACCTCCCGTCGAAAAAGAAGAACTTTCCCCTCCCGTTTTTCTCCCCGTGCACAAAGTGACCTTCGAAGCGATCGCTGGAAGAGTAGGTGATCGTGCAGAAGCCGTGGGGCTGCTCGTCCTCGTCCAGAGGCCCTGCCCGGGAACCAAACATTCATGGGTAGGGTTTCGGCCACGGGAGTCATCTAATGCACCCACGCATTGGAGTCATTTAATTGAGTCAATCCACATTCTGTACATTAGTATACACATAGGAACCTCACTTGAAACCCTCAGGGAGTCCCAACTACACACTACTGCAGAATAATAAAATTGTTATATGATAAAATACCAAACGAAGCCCCCCCCGCCGCCAATGGTAATCTAGCCTTGATTGTGGTTCATGTGCCCTTAAAAACCAAATTAAATAATTTTATATTGTGCCTCATTGAATGAAATGAATAAAACCAAACGTATACACCAAAGTCTACTGACGACAGCATATGCTAAATGACCATACCACTAATATACTAAACAGTGAGCAAGGGTAACACATTAAAGTCTGACTGACAATAAGCACATGAAAGCAATTGAGCTGCACAATTAGGCAAAAAAAAAAAAAAAAAATGAACGGGCCCCATGCGGCCCACGGGTTGAGAACCACCAGCCTAAACCGTTCACGCACACACGTGCAAATACTACACTCATCTGGCCCAGACAAATGCCAACCCACTTCATAAATACCACTTGTTGTGACACTTCACGATCATTCTCGCACGGGCAATGGATAATTAGCAATGCCTACTTGACACGCCTCTCGACACTTGTGGTACTCTGTAAATAAAATTTTCCTCAGTCTGAATTTATTATAGAATGCATACCTTGGGTCTATTCTACCTGGCAGTCTCTACAACGGTGACATTTATTGTGCTAAAGTAAATACAGAGACCATAAACCTTAACGAGTTGCACTCATTCACAGGAGTACCTCTCCACAAGAACAAACAGCAGAGTCAAATTAATTGTAAACACAGATAGAATTAAAACATTATTATAGATGTGCATTCCAAGCAAAACTTTAATTTATTTATATCATAGCACACATTTCATGGTACTGCAAAATGATACCATCCCATTTTCACACTTTAGGGGGAAATTAAGTCATAGCCTAACAACACAAAGAAAGCGCGGAATCTGTATGAACTGAGGCAAGGAGGGGTCGCTTTGACAAGCACACAGTGTTTAGGGTTTATATGATGGAAACACTACCATGAAGTTTTCATAGAGCAACAACAACAGAAACCAGTTACAGTATACCTCCTCCAAGAACACTACAGGACATTGTACCCGGGTCTGTAAATCAGACTTTACAATCTCTATACCGTGGCAAATATGTATGTCTCTCTGAACAAGATCGTCTGCTAAATTAATAAAAGGATAATTAATACATAACGGTTATCGTAAACTTCAACTTACAGAGAACACAGAATGGTTACTGTTTATACACTAATTTCTGTTATTTTAGAACGTTGACCAAAGTTTTCCTAATTATACACGTTTTTTTGTTTGTTTTTTATCAATATACAAGCAGCCGTTTAAATACACATGTGGCATTAAGTAGCCTTTGGCATTAAGGAACGCACGTTGAGAATGCGCGCGATACTCCCAGTAATTTAAGTTCCACGATTTAAAAAGTCGTTTGCGCCAGCATTACACAAGTAGACGCCTCTGAGATCATGTTTCTCACAGCACCCGTAGAGCTTCAACCGTCGGTTCCCCCACAAATAAACTCCCTGGCGATTACAGCATTTGCGAAAATCACGGGCCCGCACCACCAGACTCGGCTACTAACCCGGCTGCTAACCAAATGCGCTTCGAAAATCCTCAATGAAAACTTCGAAAGAAAAATAAAAACACAGACAAATATTAAAACGGGGGCAAACAATCCGTATTTACATCTTCCGAGAGAAAATAAGTTTGCGCATCTTTTGTACCTTCAACGATTTCTTCCATGTTTTCGTCATCGCTGTCCATAGTTTCGGTGGGCTCGACGGCCAGAAACACAGATTATTAAGGAGGCGAATTAATCTTTTTATTTAACAGATCGCCTATCGCGTAGCCGATACTCCCAACACTTCACTGTAATGTGTCTCCCCCAGAATTGAACCGCTGACGTCACCATTGCGACTCCCTGCAACATCCTGAGTGACAGTTACACAATGCAACAACTGCACGACCTACTAACTACAGTTTTAAAGGCAAAGACCACAGTTACGTTTCAAATTTGTTATGGATGTATTAATTCATAATATAACACTAATATATAATATATATATATATATATATATAGTAAATTGATGTTCACGCTTCTTGTTTTTTCCTCAAATGTAACGTGAATTTATAAAAGTCCATATTAATCCATACCGCATCATATATTTTACAGCAACTAAGTACGATTAAAAAACTCCAGAACGCTGTATAGATTAAATATGAAGACATAGAAAGACTAAATCTTACACGAAAGATAATTTCAATTGAAAAATAAACACAATTGTAGAGTAAGTTATGACAGACAGGATGAACCAGCTGACGCCCACCAGCGGCTCTAGGTATTGTGGCAGGTAATCATTTCAGTCCGACCCTGCAGGTTTATCTGAATGATACAGTCAAACTTTTTCCTAAAAGCATAAAGAAAAATGACCAACTTCTCTTTATATGCAAAAAAATATATTCCTACTCTATGTTTTTAAATGCCATTTTCATTCTTGTTTCCAGGGCGTATTTGCTGAGACATAACCAGACAATATGTTTCCATACAATTAAAAAATAAGAAATGGTCACACACTGATGTGGTTTAACAGAGGTATTGTTTGTTCAGAACTCATCTATTGTAATTGAGGTAAGGTCATTCCGTCTCTCCAAGCAACTTCCAGTAATTGCAGAAGAGGCCTCTATTTGGCCCATGAAACCCATGACATCATCATTTATTAAAATCTAAATCGGGCAAAAATAATGAGGGATCAGCTCAAATTGGAAAAAAATTGTTATCTTCACACATTACCGTACAATTTTAGCTTACAGAAGTGCCTGTCAACAAACCATCACATACGCTCTCTCGTGGTAGTGATGCTTTTCAAACACCTATCCCCATCCTTATTTTCATAATCCTCAATGTCAACAATGTCTTAATTACACAGGGGGTCTCTGTCTTAAGGTGCCATGCATAAAACTTACCTGTATGAGAGGACCCCATCCAGTGTGCACAGTGTAATTCTGGTCGTTTCCAGATCCCGAATTTCATCCATCTTTGATTAAATAAAGAAGAAAAGCTCAAATACGACCAGCATGCCTCTGAAGTGTAGACTTCACACATATAAATGAACAGAATGCATCCATTGGAATCGTGATGAGGTCATTTCTTCTTTCATAGGAACTTCCAGTAATCCGCCTCACGACATGGAATGTTGATTGCCACAGTTTCCAGGAAAAGGACATTACATACATTACATCCCATGCTGCAGAAGGCTATTAGAAACTTGGATCCCATTACAAAATAGGAGACTGTTTTCAGTCTTAAAACTCAGTGACGTCCTTGTGACGGAATTCCACTAATGCACTGATCAAATTAAGGAAAAAAATGAATTCTTATGAATTCATCACCAACTTACTACGTCAAAGAAACGAATTTAGACGGTCATTGTGATGTTATAAAAAGAACTTTGTTGCATAATACATAAACCTCTTTGCGCCGCACAAAACAATATATTTGTTGGGACACAGAAATTGACATAATCATTATATCGTTATTATTATCTTGTCATTTTGCTGATGCTCTCATCCAGGAAAGGACTTTACACCTAATTTATAAAGCAGGGTAGTTGCTAGAGTAATTCAGGTTAAGTTCCCATCCACAGGGATTTAACGGCAAGTCCCAACCCTACCTTGACCCAGTGTCTTAACCACTGGACCACCTAATATCTTTTATCTGGTAGTAATTGTTACACTAACTTATCCTGTTTGGCAGACGGCCTTCTGCACTTTCTTTCACACCAACTATTTTTAACAAATCTGCAGAGCTTTGGTAAGAACAGGCACCTCCCAGACAGCCTCCTACTGTTGCATGTAGCAATCACTGAACCAAATGTAAGTAGTCTTCACCTTTTCACCTTGCAAACTTTATATATACAGTTTTATATCTATGTAAAAGTAATAAGAAAAAAAAGGGTTTTTTTTTTTTTTTTTTAAATGCTGAAGGATCAAATGGCCGTAAACACACTGGGTTTTTCAATGTCTACAAAAAAGATGAACTACAATTTGATATGGTTTTTTAAAAAAACCCTAACATTACATTTAATGTTTTAAAATATTTATATCATCTGCAAAAGTTTGGGTGACGTTCATTCTAGCATTTCCGGGATGGATTTTACTCACGGTCAGACGGAAGACAGAAAACAGTACATTTTTAGCTTTTGCTTCATTGTGTATGACAAGAAAGGGTTAAGAAAATTCAAAATATATTAATTGTAGGACGGAGACTCCAGTCGCAGTGTCTTCATTACGTTCTACTTGATAGCACTGATTTAATAATTACCAGTTTTTAAAACTTGTAATAACACCGGGAAAAGGGTGATGAATAATATTGCTATTAAACGTTTAGTGAAGCCTATTCACTACGACAAATAGGTAAAGACATTAATGGAAATAATATATATGAAACGTCGATATGAAAAATAACTACAAGTGGACAATATAATCAGTTAAAAATAAAATAAATATGCATTTAATTCATGGCAATGGACTCCACACTAATGGCAACAGCAACAACACATTAATGAACCGATGTGTTTTTGCTACAGTGTGTTGCCGTAGTTGCTTGCTGTTACATTTTACTTTTGTCCACTAGAGGGTACTTTATCAGCATAAAAATCAACATAGACGCCTTCAAGGGGTAGAAAAATATTATTCCAAGTAAAGCTATCCCACACTAGTGAGACTGAACAGGGAATTCTGCAATAGCTCGCTCCATCCATAAAGTTCGTATTAACTTCACTTGAGTTCTTTCTACCAAAATACGAATACATTTCCGTAATTAAGACCGCATTGCCTTTTGATTAACGAAAATGCGCCACCTTCATATTCTAATACCCCCCGCCTTCTCTTCAAAGGCGGATCTAAGCGCGATTTTGAGGATCTGAACGCACCTATTCAGGAAAGAGCGTTTTAAAAGTTGTGACTTGTGAAATACCGATGTAAAGGCATACTCTTTTAGTCCTCCAAGATATATAGAATCATGTCGTCAGATTACTGTCTCCTGGCTGCGGTTTCTCTGATATCAGCAGTCCAAATGGGTAAGAAAACAATGTCTTTTTGTAGCTGAAACTATATAGCTAAATGGCAGTTTAAGTATATTTTAAACGGCCATTAAAATATGATTTATAATCGGCCGGTTAATCCCCAAAATCTTTACCTTTTTTGAAGGACAAGACTTTTTACTAAAATGTAATGTAAACGGAAATGTAAACATTGCAGCTGAACTAGATTTGTACAAGCTGGTAATTTAGTTGGCCGATAATTGCATCTATTTCCCGTGGGAGAGGTGGGGTCATGGCAAGTACAGGAAATCGTATGAGAAACGACCTCTATAACTTCAGAAGTACCTTATCTGCTCGGAATTAGCGAGAAGTCACAATATGTTTTGGTTGATATCCAGGAATATTTCTGGAACATTTTGCGTTGCTCGGGTCGTGGATTGAAACTCTATTCCCCGCGGGAAAAAAAACGAACGGCCAGGGAGTTCTAATTTAATTAAAAACGTTAAAAGGAAAAATCAATAAAGTGTCCGATATTTTAGAACTAGTCTTTTAAGTACAGTACATTTTAGTCTTAGACGTTAGCAGCAGATCCTTCAAGTCCTGTAAGCTACGAGGTGGGACCTCCATGGATCGGAGGTGTTTGTCCAGCACATCAAACAGATGCTCGATTGGATTGAGATCTGGGGAATTTGGAGGCCAAGTCAACACCTTGAACTTGTTGTGTTTCTCAAACCATTCCTGAACCATTTCTGCTTTGTGGCAGGGTGCATTATCCTGCTGAAAGAGGCCAATGCCATCAGGGAATACCGTTGCCACGAAAGGGTGTACATGGTCTGGAACAATGCTTAGATAGGTGGTACGTGTCAAAGTAACATCCACATGAATGGCAGGACCCAAGGTTTCCCAGCAGAACATTGCCCAAAGCATCACACTGCCTCCGCCGGCTCGCCTTCTTCCCATAGTGCATCCTGGTGCCATGTGTTCTCCATACGCAACAAACTGCGATGCACTGTGTGTTCTGACACCTTTCTATCAGAACCAGCATTAACTTTTTCAGCAATTTGAGCTACAGTAGCTCGTCTGTTGGATCGGACCACACGGGCCAGCTTTCGCCCCCCACGTGCATCAATGAGCCTTGGCCGCCCATGACCCTGTCGCCGGTTCACCGCTTTTCCTTCCTTGGACCACTTTTGACAGGTACTGACCGCTGCAGACCGGGAACACCCCCAGGACGGCTCAAAAACCTGGCTCTTGAGGATCTGGATAGCTGCCCCCTGTATTGCAGGACACAAGTTGACTTGTCCTACAAGCATTAATTCCAGATCATTTTAACCAACTGTACAAAAACCACAAGACAGACCCATAGTCAAAGCGTGAAGGCACCATCAATCTACACTAGGGGTACTCAATCCTGGTCCTCATGGGTCGCACTCTCCATAGGTTTTATGTTCACATCATCTCTTAATTGTTTAATTGGGGTCATTATGTGAAATTCTTATCCAATGTTTCAGATCGGATATTGATTGAGAGGTATCTCAAACGGCCTGCCGTGATCAGAATTGAATTCCCCTGGTCAACATGGTGAAATTACAAGTGTAGAAGGGAAAAAGAACTGTGGCCTTTCCAAAGAGCTTTTGTGACATTCACCTAGTAACCCACTTCACGGGAGAACTCATTCAAGCTCTCTTCCTGCTTTATCACTTCTATGATGGCGAACAAAGGCAGGCCACCAATGAGAATAGACATGCAAATGAGCTATGATGGTACCCATTAGCTACGATGGTTCGTTTCCCTGGATGACTCACCTGCGACTGTTGCCGTGCCACTTGTCCCGCCCAGGTTCCACAGACACCCCCCCACCCCCAGTCTTCTGGGCCCTGGTGCACTTGGACTAGCTGGAGTGGGCAATAAACAGTTTACTGTGCCTCTAAATAAGCTAATGGGCCTCACGAGAGCCGTTAATGATTGACTGTCTCGATGTGGGCCGGTACTCCACCAAGTGCCAGGCAAGCGGTGTCAACCTTGCTTAAATATTCATTAGCCCACTGTGACTGCATACAGTTCTTTTTAAAATTCATCTAATTAAGTTTCTCAACACAGTTTTTTAAAAAAGCAAGAGTTTGATGGTTAAAAAGCTATCTGAATAAGTGCTATCTTGGGGTCTTATGAGCAATAAAAGAATTAAGTGGGTTTAGCAGTTTTAGTCAAATGTCAAAATTGAGAATAAACAGACAGCTGGGGAGAAATTCTTACCCTTCCAGCAGTTAATAATTTGAAACACAATTACTCCACAGGCTATTGTAGTCACTTTCAGAATTTTTTTTTTGACACGGAGATCCGTCACTTAGAAAAATTCAAAGTTAAAACATGGCAGATCTATCTCAGTTAACATACCGTGAAGGCTGGTCGTCACTTGTGGAGCAAGACTTGTGGAGCAATCTCGAACCAAACACAGTGTTATACCTCCAACCACCCCCAGACCCAGAATTCGAGAGAACGGTTAACCGTTAATGCCCAGTAAGTCGTACAGGGTACTGTACTGGTCGGCCACACAATCTCACAGAACATGACCGCAGGGTACTGTAGTGGTCGGCTAAACAAGCTCACAGAACATGACCGCAGAGTACTGTCGTGGTCGGCCACACAAGCTGACAGAACATGACCGCAGGGTACTGTAGTGGTCGGCCACACAATCTCACAGAACATGACCGCAGAGTACTGTACTGGTCGGCCACACAATCTCACAGAACATGACCGCAGGGTACTGCAGTGGTCGGCCAAACAAGCTCACAGAACATGACCGCAGAGTACTGTACTGGTCGGCCACACAATCTCACAGAACATGACCGCAGAGTACTGTCGTGGTCGGCCACACAAGCTGACAGAACATGACTGCAGGGTACTGTAGTGGTCGGCCACACAATCTCACAGAACATGACCGCAGAGTACTGTTTTGGTCGGCCACACAAGCTGACAGAACATGACCGCAGAGTACTGTTTTGGTCGGCCACACAATCTCACAGAACATGACCGCAGAGTACTGT
>JAOYSI010004952.1:30889-46290 GCA_025775065.1 Hiodon alosoides
TTTTTTTTACCCGCCAATGTAAACGGGTTAAATATGCGTTGGCACCGCCGCACCCCCCGGGGGGCCGGGGGGGGGCCACGACCTCCTCCATCCTATGAAAAATAGGATTCCCCCCCCCCCCATATGTCACTGTAAACATAACTACGTAATTTAAATTATATTAATAATACGCAATGATACCACTTGTGCTGATTATATACATTTTTAATTTTAAAATGATTGCGACCCCCGCCCTTTGCCTCACAATGGTTTGATCCACTGCCTCTGCCCCAGCCCTCAGCAGTAGCACATGAAACAGGCACAGTGCGTGTGTGAGAATCGGACGGGGTCTGTTGTAGGTGGCTGATCTCCAGTAAGTGGTTCAAACAAAGAATATGTTAGTCTTTTCTTTACTTCTACCACTCAATACAACAAAACAAATGTATAACAGTCTTCATTTTCACTGCAATGAGTTACAGGTCACTCTTTATGTTAGCTAGCGGTTAGCTGAGATTTGCTAGCTAGCTACAGTAACATCAACCAGTGTTTGCAGCTGTTTGAATTCTAGTCAGCGAGAGAAGCTAGCAATGCAACTTAGTGTTCCTTGGCTGGCAAGTTGACCGTGTTTATGTCTACCGTCTGAAAGGCACTCAATGCAGGTAGCTAACGTGAGGTTAATCCTGTGAAACGCACCATAGCGATTTCGTTTTATGTTGGCAGGGTTCAAACACACAATAGCTGAATGTGCAGAGCTAACGACCAAACCGGTGGAGAAAACTTAACCAAACATTAGCTGTCACCTATTCCATTTATGAGGCGCCGTCAGAGGCGGAATCGGTTTATTCCAAGATCAACATGCAGCCGTCGTGCTTCCCTGGGATAAGGTTAGCGATAAACTGAACTCCAAACTGGACAGAACTACACTCTCTTCTACCATTGTCTTGAATATCTTTAATGTTCTCGTTGCAAACGCTAAATTGTCGCTAGGGGACATTGAAGCACATGTGTTCTGATGAAACTGATGATAGCAAATATTATAACAAACAACACAGAAACGGAATTGGTGCTCGCTAGCTCTGCAAATTCAGCAATTGTAGGGAGCCAGCCAATATAAAACGAAAACATAAACTATTAAAATTACAAAAGGTTGCAGCTAATGTAAATGGCGAACTCATACCATAATTATGGTTCCTCAATATACATTTAACATATTACAACGTTGGCTATGTGTTACAGCACTACTTTTGGTGTCCCTCTCAAGAATTGCTGTTGAGAAAATTTCGTGTAATTTCGTGTAATTGTCCCCTCCAAAGTCAGATATCAGATTTCTGCCTCAAAACTAACCAATTCCTTGGGGGGGGGGGCGCCCTTCCTTTCTGACCACGAACATCAGTCTATTGTTTGGTTGTGGCTCCTGGGGAGACCGTCGCGCAGCGGTATAGGATCGCCTGCGTTAGGCGCCTCCCGCCTCGCACCGAGCGGAGGGGGGCTGAATGTGCTGATGTAGGTGTTCTTGAGTCCGTGTGCGCGCGTTTGTCAATGTTATTTATTGCAAGGGCACGCACATCAGACTCTCCGTGCTGCCTTTTCCGTTTCCCCTCCCTCACATCGGATGTACATTTATCAGACCACGCTCGCTCGCGGGGATTACTCCGTCTCAACGCTTCGCCGGTGAGGGGGTCGTGATGTAGCATTCCGGTATACGTTTCGCGGGGAAACGGAACATTCCAGTTCAGGAGCGTAGCGTGACGGCTAACTCAAAGGGAAGGTGCTGGTGCGGATATTGCGTCAGATCAAGAAACTGTATTGGAAATCGGTTAAATGTAACCTATATGACTATTCATGTAGCACACAATACACGCGTGGCCAGTGATTATTTTAACACTAAAACAGTAGAATAATTAAGTAGTTTGTTAGGTAGGACTACTTCATAGTCTTGAATCAGGCCAAAAACCCAATCACAAAATGCTAATAAAAATAAAACACTTTCAGAAAGGCCTCTGCCCCGAGCACGGACGCTTCTTTGTAAAGTCGACCGCGACGGACACCTGATGCGCAATCTGAGGGCAGGTGGAACCGGAGACGCTATCTGCAAGTCAGCCAGGGCGGCACGTTGTACTCCGAAGGCCCTCTCTTTCCCCTGATTTTCAAGCCGACTTCTATGGCTGGCGCCGAGGGCTTTTGTACCGACGGCTTCTTCCCGGAGTATCCTCTAAATTTCTAAGTGTGTCGTCGCCTTGAGCACAGACCGGCTTCAGCTGCGGTCGCTAAGCAACCAGTGCTCCCCCTTTTCCCTTCAGGGAGCAGTGATGATATTGGGAGCGGTTACTCATTATTGTAATTGGTTTATTTATTCTTCTAAAATGTGACATTTATTCCTCAAAAAGCGAGAAGTGCACCAGTGACATGAATCGATTGCGTTCCTGAAATGATCCCACGCAGATAAAATAAGAGAAGCCAGCGACTCAAAAAAAAGGCATTTAAAAATAGCGTGGTTTCATTATGAATCATTACAAGGCAAGTGACTTGCAAAAATATTTGTGATGTGACAAAATAGGGGGAAAAATCCCCAAAATGTTCTAAAACACGACTGTCTCGTCTGACATAATAACAAGAGCGTTTCTGTGTAAAATGAACAATAGCGTGAGAGAACAGATTAAACTAGAGGGTCATGAACCTCCAATAGCCTCAACAAAGCACCGTTCACGCGACTTATCCGCGTAATGACAGTCGTGGTTTGGCCCCGCCAATGGAGGCACGGCAAATTGGTATACCGGAGCCGGCTACTGTACGCGTGGGTGACGGGTCATTTACTACCGTGATTGGAGTTTGTTAGCATTAATCAAACGCTCTGAGTCGAACCTTATTTAACAGAGGGAGATCTGCAGTAGATAAAGCCGTCTATTCACCTGTGCCCTGAGGGAGGATACAACCAACCCCCAATACAGCTAAAATGATTTTTAAAAATGATTTTTCCGTTCCAGTTTGGACGGACCTGCGGCACGTTATCCCAGAGCACGAATAATTACATTGTCACTAACACCCCTCTATTCATCATAGTCAAGGGTGCGCGCGTGCTAGTTGAAGACTCCGGCGCGCAAATGAGTGGAGAGGGTATGATTCATTACCAGAATGAATTAGACAGAGCTCTTTTACATATGTGCTCTTAATTATGGAAATCGGGTGCCAGCTCTCAGACGCCGCAGTCTGGCTGTGCGATCGCATCGCTCTTAATCACCGACGAGATCCAAACAAACACTCTCTCGGTGATAACCAGCTCTCCTCGTTCCCTGGAAAATTAATGTGGTTATTGGATAGGCCTAGTGCGCTCTGCAAAAAAAAAAAAAAAAAAAAGACAGAAATAAACACGGCACGCAGAACAAGAGGACTCAATTAACTTTATATCAAAACTATGAGCCTTGCTACCGCACAATAAAAACAGAGGCATACACTCACATTTTATGGGAATTGATAGCACACTGATATTTAAACAGAAATCTGTTCAGGAGAAATCCGAATTGTGCTCTCTTATGACGTTGCTTCATAATCTTACATTCTTCTGTTCAAACACTGGCTTACCAACTAAGCTTTAATCGGGTACAGAACATGGTAAAATTCGCTACCTGGTTGCTTTCAGAATTCTTACCATTACATCGTTTTTCCCCAGTCAGAATTGTGTGGAGTTTTACCCCGTCTTCCTAGTGGCGCTCTGGACCTCAGGCTTCTTCTTCAACGAAGGTACGGTATGAAGTCCATTGAAAACTTGAACGGTAGATAAGACAAAAGTAATCAATCAAAAAAGGTAACCTGTAAACGAAATTAATTCTGGAATTGCAAAAAAAACAAAAAAAAAAAAGCCGTTTTATTGACTAACTGCTGTTAACAAAGGACTTCACAACAAAACCTCCCCATCTGTGAACATTCTTAACCCACTCAGTTTCAAACACTCATTTCATTCCTGGGGACCTCACAGTAATTTATAGGCTAGTGTCTTAAATCCTAGGTATTCCCATTCATCTAGGTTTGTTGAAATCAGTTGCACTGATCAAATGATCAGACGCGGTGTATAAATGTATTGTTTATCTATAGTTATACACTGAAGTGGTGATTGATTTGCTTTAGACCTTATACGTTAAATAATCTGTGTTCGGCTATAAAATGTCCTCACACCTATGATAATTTATCGGTTAACATTTTATCTGCAGTGAATTATTTTCCATACTCATGTTTTCCCCAGCGCTAGCAGTCCTGGGCGGCGTTGTGTTTCTTCTCGCCCGTCAGATGTTCTTTAATGGATACGTTAACTCTACCAAGAGCAGGTGAGGAAACGCAGTGACATTTAAAACCACCCAGGGAGGACGGGGCGCTCATTAATCTGGATATACAAACATGCAGTGAGATTCGTTTGCTGAGAGTGTCATTTGTTGTAATATCCCTGCAAACACCGATTTAAATGCAAAGAGTAAAGATATACACACAAATACAGACCCATGCCAACATTTTAACGTTAACTGCACTAATTTAATAAAAATGTGTGTGTGTAAGAGAGAGAGAGAGAGAGAGAGAGAGAGAGAGACAGATAGAGCGTATGGAATCTACGTTACTACTCCTGTTCGCCACAGTTTGTTGTATAAGAATCATGTCGTTGGAAAACATTTCAACATCTAAACAGCCATGGACCCTCTCTTTCTTCCAGGTTACGGGGGTTTTACCTGAGTCTCGGGACTTGGTTCATGTTGGCAGCCATGGGCGCGGTTGGTGTCTTTCACGGGATCCTCCATGACTACTTCGACGTCAACGTGCGCAAGATGATTCACATGAGATAAGAGTCCTGACAATATTCTCATTTTTTAAAACGGAAAACACACAAAGACCAACGTCCAGTCCCGTTTTTCCATTTCACCTGAAACCACGACTTTCTCCTTGAGTTTCCTGGAGTGAAAGACCCGACACAACATTTGCAGTGTTTTTTTCGTCACGCCAGGGACCGAAGGAATCAGAATCAACCTTTCCAGTCTGTTATACAATGGGCCTAACAAAATTATATATACATATATATACATATATATATACATATACATATATATACATACACACCATTATTATAATCTATTCCATTTTGTCCAATAAAAGATCGCTATTTAACGCATATGTTACAAACAAATATGGACATTCTATCCTTGGCGTCAAAGGGTTAACACAGCGACTTTGTAAGTTACCTGCTCTGAATGGCCATAGGTAAATGATGTATTAATCAATTAGGCCTATTTAAAAGTAAAGTAATTCTACAGAGAAAATGCTGAATATAGCTGTACTGTACTTCAAAAGACGGCTAATACACACTGAGTAACTGAACCACCTTCTAACAAAGTGTGTGTGTGTGTGTGTGTGTGTGAGAGAGAGAGAGAGAGAGACAGACATCAAAAGACGGCTGTCACATCGCGAGTTCAGTTTACTTGAGTGGCCTGCGCCGTCCCCAGACCTCAACCCCAGCACCTGTACGCACCACGTTTTAATATCGTCTTGATATCAACGGTCGCCAGAGCACGGCGCCCGGACCTGAGCCAGGAGAAGGAGATACTTGTTCATCAGAAACGGAACGCACGTTCTCCTACCCCCAAAACTGTAAGCGCCAATCAAATCTAGCGGAAGACCAGAGCAGTCTCCTCTGCCGTAGCTGCAGTATCGTCTCGCACAAAACCGAGCACAACAAAGGCGTAGATTGTAATAGAGTCCATTTAATATGATCGCCGAGATAACATTCTTTATGATTTTTACCTTTTCTGAAAAACAAAGTGATCTTTTTTTTTTATAATCCTCTAGCCTTAACATTTCAGAATTCTGTACAAGATAAAAAGAAAAACACTGCTGAAGGAGTAAAATCTGAAACTAGAAAAAAAAAAACTCATAAAAACGAGGTTTACAATACAAATTAGCAGTAAGACATTGTCTGAAGTGCAATGGCATAGCTCGGATGAGTTTAGAAGTCCAGGGGAAAAGAAATAAAAATATGTCTCTATTTTTAAACAATTTCTTTACAGAGAGTATAGTCAGCCTTGTCTGTTGTATTTCAGTCTGTAAAAACATATTTACAAATAACCATCTCCTTTATATATATATTCATTAGCATCACACTTAGGACAGCACCAGTACAAAAGAAAAATCAACAACAATAAAATAAAAAAATAAACCGCATCTCCACTACACTTGGTCCTGAGACAACCGTATTCGGGGAGAGATTTGCAGAAAAGCTCAGCCTCTTTTTTTCAGGGTTAGTGAACGGCCAGCAGAGGGTTTGCAGTGTTGTCCACTCCTCTTCTTCAAGAAGGTTTATATTTCATCTCTGACACACACCCAAAAGCAATGGAGTCATTCCCAGAAGAACAACATCATTGTGCGAAGTGAGGAGAGAGAGAGACTCCTGTACCCAGAAGCCCATTATGGTTTAAAAAAATAAAAATAAAAATTTGAAATAACACTTTTAGTCTTCGAAAAGTATAACTCCCAAAACCGCTCAACAAATTTTGAGGGCCACCGATTTCCGTAATGTGAAAATTCGAAAACAAACTGGTTGTCAAGGTTGAACAGGACGATGTAATTACAATATAAACGCTTGACAAACGTTGTATTTCTTATTAAAACATTATGGCGAAACAGTCTTTACGTTTAGTTTCAGAGAAATGAATAACTTGAAGGCCTTCTTAGTCTGAAATGTTTTAACTTGTCTCCACACTTCATCACAGAGTTTAATTGTGAGAATGATTACTTTAATATGTGAATTGTAACACTGAAGTAGTAAAAAGATCATGGATACTTAAATCTATATGCTTTGACAAAAGCACAGAATGTTCTTTGAGAGACTAAACACCCCCCCCCCCCACTCAAATTAGTGGAAGGATAGAACAGACTTTGGACGTCTTTATTATTAATATTATTTAGTTGTCCAAGCACGGTCCCACGTGGCTTAACAGGAGTGCTGGACAGGAAGAGAACCACAAGGTGATTGTTTTTTGCTGGAGTAACACTGACTTTCTGCTTTATTGTGGCATCACCCCCCACCCCCCCCAGGACTCGCCGGCCCAATCACAGCACGCTTACCCTCCATCACGTTTTTTTGGTTCTCTCAGACAGGCATTCGTTAAAAGCATTCCTTCCGGCAACACTGAAGAATGGGCTCTGTAGCCTCCGGAGCGGTGGGGTCGACAAAGGGCGCCCCGCCCAGCGTAGGCTGAGCCCCATGAACTGCCGGTTCATTCACAGTTTGAGACTGGGAGAGCAGAGGGCCGCGATGGGTTAAAACAGGCCGGGCTTTTCTGGGCCCATCGCCAACGAGCCGCTCCAACCGGCTTCCAGGACGCCTGCTGGTTGGCAGTACCGTCGAGAGGGACGTGCCTCTCCTCCAATCGCTACTGAACCTCTAGTGCGAGCTGTGGAAAAGCGAGGGGTGGCTGAGATGGGAGACACGTACTGCCTCACCCTACCCATGTCTAGTGGTGGGACTTGTGACCATCAGCCCAGATGCATTAGCACAAGTGGCAATTTAAAATTGGTGATTTAATAATAATAAAATAAAATAATAAAAAATATGTGGCACGTTACAACTCTAAAAGGTGAGTGTTTTGCTACTTCATATATTCAAGGTGCAAGGATTCCTCATCTACATACACACATTCCCATCCATCTTTCACGCCAGCGCCAACAAGCTGTGGATTTTTGAAACATTAAGTTCCTAAGCAGCATTTAAAAAAAGAAAAAAACCGGTTGGAGGAACAGCTTGGGAATTTTCAAAAGCTATGTAAAGGACGTATCAACAGTAGCGTGACAGGTTCCAGCTGAAGGTTTTTTTATGAAGTTCCCCTGGTTAACAAAACAAACTAAAACACGGCTATTATTTCTCCGAGGGGAACGTCATTATACAATTCTATGAAATATCCTGAGGCTCGTATTTGAAAGAATCAGGCATTCTAAAAAAGGAGGGCAATTTTTATTTAAATCTCATGGTAAAGTACACACTTACGGCGGTCAGTCCTAAGCCCTTCTGCACCTCTGTGACACCACTCCCTTCCCGTTTGTTCATTCCATTCCAGCCCCAGTTAACTACAATAAGCTGCCTGGTATGATGCAAGTCTCAGTCTAGCGCATACCTTGCACCGGTTGCCTAGTTACAGCAGCGTCTGCTCCGGTACAAAGAAACGTGATTGTTTTGCGACTACTTTCACTGTACAAACAGGAGACGAACAACTTAGAAACGCCGTCCTTTTGAAACGAACGGGCAAAACTGATAAAGAAAAACTATTGGGCTACAGGGATGCTTTCCGTGCCCCCCCCAATTCATTCAAAGGTGGAAAACAGCGGGCAAGGAAACGACAGCAAGCAAAAATGGTCAAAATCAGTCCGTGACGAGTTGAATTAGTCTTGGGATATTTGTTTCGACAACACAAATTAAGGGACTTTCCCAATGGGTGAGGAGACGCATGAACCTCAAATGCCTCACCGTGCTTTAGCATTTTAACCTCCCTTTGTCAGAGCAGAACATTCTTTCACTCACTAGCTTCACTGTTCTGGAAGCTGAAGATAAAAGCGGTTAATCTCTCATAAAATATAAAATTGTCCTAAATCCATCCTAGGATGATACAGCGCTAAGAATTTAGAGGGATCAATTTAAAATGTTTAAAAAAAATTTTCTTTTTTTTTTGGGATAGTGGAAAGATTTGTCATTTCTAAAAATGGAAATAAAACCTCACTCTAAGCACTGTCGAGTTCTTAGAGCGATTACCAAACTGACACAGTTTACAAAGGACAGGGGCCCATACCATGATGGCATAAACGGGGGACACGTGATAATTCAGATAAACAATTCTTCCCAAAATGAAAACACATACTCTTCCACTCTTTTCTATGGTCCGTTTGCTATTGGCTGCGAAAAAATTCATCCATCCACCCATCTGTGGGGTCTAGGTCTGCACCGTCTGTCAAATTAAAGGGGCCGCCCCCAGCCGACTGGCTGCCGTAACTATACAAGTCCTGCCTGGATGTCCGCTGGTAACTCTGAGGCTGACTGCCTTGTCCGTATGACGCACCGGACCCTGCCATGGGCTGGCCAGTGCCCTGGTTGAAAGCAGTCATGTTGGGGACGCCCTGGCCCATACCAGGCATGACCATGGGCCGGGGCTGGTTGGTCCTGGGTTGGCCCGGCATGTGACCCATCATCTGACCCCTCATGGCCGGGTTCATGGCTCGGGGGTCCACCATGGGCTGGTTCATCCCTTGAGGAAAGTGCTGCTTGGTCATGCGTGGCTGAGCAGACTGCATGGCGTACGCTGGGTTGCTGTTGAAGGCCACCATCTCCCCGCTAGTCCGTCCACCCATGGCCTGGAGGTGCTGCTGCTGCTGCTGCTGCTGCTGCTGCTGCTGCTGCTGCTGCTGCCAGCTCTGCCCACCCTGCAGCCTCTGCACCTGGGCCTTGGCCAGGGACTGGGCCCCCTTCACCTGCTGCTGGGATACGGTGGAGTTCATCAGCATGGCCGGCGTGTAGCCGGGCGGCCGCTGGCCCTGCACCGCGTTGTGGGCCATGCTCATGCCACTTTGGTTGGGGTGCTGCAGCATTGGATTCATGGCGGGGCCCATGGCGGGGCCCATGGCGGGGCCCATGGCGTACAGGCCCTGCTGACCGCCTGGCTGGTTGTTATAGGCCATGTTCATGTCAGAGGAGGCTACCCCCGGCATGGAGCCTGGCATCTGGAGCATGCCCTGGTTCTGGTTCTGGTTCTGGTTCTGCTGCTGCTGCTGCTGCTGCTGCTGCTGCTGCTGCTGGAGCAGCCGGGCGTTCCGAATGTTCTGGATAGCCTGGTTCCTCGCTGCAATTTCCTGCGGCGTGCCTGGGGGGGGGGGCGAGACCAAGTCTGTCAAACACACAGCGTGACTATATGACAAAGAACTGGGACCTCACTGAACGTACGATGTGACCTCCTCCACCTTTATTAATGTTGGCTCAAAATGGCTCCCCCCCCCACCCCCCCACAGACACACACACAGTTGCCTTCAGGGCATTTCCTGGTGTCAGTGTTTTACAGAGCAGCACTTCTTTGTGCTGCAGGGAGACGATACACCCCATCCCCCAGAAATTCTTCCCGTTAGTGCAGGACCTCTGCCTAAAAATTCAGTAAATGCCCCTTGTGAGAAAGCCCCCTTGTAACTGCAAGCGGGTGATCGTGTCATGTCCTTAACAGGACAGACACGAATCGATGGACACGGTGGACACAGTGACAGGAGTGGCAACGTCCTCGTCTTCATTAGCAGACCAGGGCTCACTTTCTCAGGGATCTGAACTGACGACGGAAGGGTTTGAGATCTGGGGCAGGTTGCCATGGAAACAGGCAGAGACCATAAGTGATAAATTGCACATTAGGCTCTTGCAAAAGGGGTGGAGAAACATCATCGATAGGTTAAAAATGTAATGGGCCCGTGTGATACGGCACAAAGGCATCAACGCGATTTAAGTGCAGATGGCCCGGACAAAAAAAAAATAATTCCCCTGGAACCAGATCTAAATAGGGTTTCCATGGAAACCTGACAAGATAATCGATTGCAGGAGGGATGTTTCTCCTGCGGAAGGGTTGAACACAGAGCTGGCAGGGATGACACAGGCTCCAGTGATTTGTGGGGACCTAAACAAGGGGCTGTTAGCAGGGATGCGGTTGAAATGCTCTGAAGAACACACAGTCTGCTTCCGATTGGCCAAAAGAAGAGCCTACACAAGCCATCATTGATCGCCCGGGCAACAGTATGTTTAGTTATTGATTGTCAATGTACACATTTAACTAGGTAATCATGTCCTTACCGTCATCCCTAAAATAGCAGGACCATCTAACTTGCTGTGTGTTTTCAATAATGTTTTTGCCTCCTACTGCTTGGTTCCTGGAGTACTGTTTCGGGTTCTGGCGTCCAGAGCTGTGGTCCAGTGCGACCAGATCAACTGCGTTCACCCAGTGAGTGAACTTACCCATGGGCTAGACGCACCTCACCAAGTGAAGCCTCTATTTTACAAGAGGGAGAGTGAGCGTGCATGTGTGTGAGTGAGTGTGTGCACGGATGTGAGAGAGCGAGAGTGTGAGTGAGTGTGTGTGTGTGTGTGTGTGTGAGTGTGTGCACGGATGTGAGAGAGCGAGAGTGTGAGTGTGCGTGAGTGAGTGAGTGAGTGAGTGAGTGTGTGTGTGAGTGTGTGCACGGATGTGAGAGAGCGAGAGTGTGAGTGTGCGTGAGTGTGTGTGTGTGTGAGAGAGTGAGTGTGCGTGAGTGTGTGAGCGAGTGTGTGAGTGCGCACGCGCACATGGATGTGAGAGAGTGAGTGTGCGTGAGTGAGTGCGTGTGTGTGTGAGCGAGTGTGTGTGTGTGTGAGCGAGTGTGTGAGTGCGCGTGAGTGAGTGCGCGCGCGCACATGGATGTGAGTGAGTGTGCGTGTGTGAGAGAGTGAGAGTGCGCACGTGAGCGAGAGTGCGCACGGATGTGAGAGTGAGTGTGCGTGTGTGAGAGAGAGAGTGTGTGCGTACGGATGTGAGAGTGCGCGCGTGAGTGGGAGTGGGAGAGAGATGTGAGAGAGTGAGTGTGCGTGCGTGCGTGCGTGAGAGAGAGTGCGCACGTGAGGACGTGGACAAAGCACCCTGAGGTGATGGGACATTCTTCACAATTAAGCAGCCCAGTGTCCCAGATAAGTGATGCCGCTAATTATGGTAATTTATGACTAAGGTAATTACAACGATTATGATCCCTCTTCATAGGGATCTAACTCGGATTAAAGAGGATTTAGAATTCTTTTGAAGTTACTTTTAAATATTTTTCTAAACTACACTACACTTACATATACGTCCATAAATTATTAGTCCTGGTGGAGATATATATATATTTTTTTTACTGATAACTGTGAAACTGAGCAGCAGTTTACCATTCACAGTAAAAAGCAATCTGGTTCGGTCTTTCCTTCGAAAACAGGCACACGCATCACGGTGCCATGACAGAGGCATGATTGTCTGATTGTCACCTGGTACAACCAGGCATTTCCTATTCATAACAGGGCCTAAATTAAACAGTTAAGAGTCTAGAGGAACACAGTGGCCCCTGAGGGCTGGAGTTGGCCCCCTCCGCGATCCCACGGGGTGAGGAGGCCGTGAGGTGCGGTGTCTTACCCTGAAACTGGTTCACCTGCTGGACCGGGTAGGGGTTCCTCTGCTGCTGAGGCACTTGACGGGACAGGTGCTGCTGCTGTTGTTGTTGTTGCTGTTGCTGCTGCTGCTGCAGCTGTGGTAGGGAAGGAACAGAGTTACAAATGACATATTGCTGCTCGTTTATGAGGAGTAAGGCATAGGCGTTTAAAGGGACCCTAAACCCTATGGGTACTATGGGTCAGTGACCCGCCCGCACGCCCCCGGACCCCGGGGGGTCACCTGCTCCGCCAACATCTGCTGCTGCCTCTGTTCCCTCAGAAGCTGCTGTTTCTGCTGCTCCATCAGGTGTAGGTGGACTCGTTTCTCCTGCTCCGCCTGCAACATCTGCGTCATCATGGCCGCCTGCTGCGGGTTGCCCAGGTAACCGGGGGCCGGGGGGCCGGAGACGGGCGCCGGCGGAGGAGGCGCGGCGCCCGGGCCCGGAGGTCGCGGGAGGCCCACCACCACGCTCTGCTCCTGAGTGAGAGGGGGAGAGAACGCGCAGACTGAGACACTCACTCCGTTCTCAATGGCGGGGTGTGAACTAAAGCAACCAGGGCTGACTGACTCCACCATGACAAGGGGAGGGGCTTATTCAAGTTGTTAAACACTAAACGCTACAGGGGCTTGGCGGTTGGCCTTTGTGACACTCCCACCAGTAGCCACCACAATAACCCCTGAAGTCACAGCAGTAAAGTCTGCCGTGTGTACGATGGGAAGATTTTAGAAAAAAGGAAACTTTATTCGCCTAAATTTTCTTTTAAATTTTTCTTCTTGCAGAATTGGGATATGTAAAGCAGGGCCTGTACCGAGAGGCCCACGATGGTTGCTATGACAATGGCCACCCGGCACCAAAAGCCAGGACTTGTCAAGGGGCTCCCCTTCTGAGGACCAAACACCAAACAGACCGCTTCAAATATGGCTCTGCTACAAAGAGAAACGCATTTCTATCAAAGAATCCTACTGTGAGTCTTTTTCCCTGAACATGACCTGATGGAGAGATACCTCCAGCTATTTACTCAGTGTAAAATCTTACTTTAATAAAGTGAGAACAATGAAAATGCTCCATCAGTTTAAAACACTGTCAGCACTGGCCCCTCTAAACAGGTTTGCTGACATGACACTGTACACAGACTGAAAATCAAACTGGGCCACAGGGCGGGACTAGTGATCGGACCCGAGACGCCAAGGAGGGGGTCTGGGGACGCCCACCGCAAAAAGAGAGGCTGCTTTACACTGATCAGGTACACATATGCCCATGCATACAGAGTCACAGACTACAGCATACAGAGTCACAGACTACAGCATACAGAGTCACAGATTACAGCACACAGAGTCACAGATTACAGCACACACGCTACAGCACACGCACACAGACACAGACTACAGCACACACACACATGCCCCGACAAGCAAACGCACCCGCAATCTTACGCACGCACGCACGAGCACGCTCAAACATATGTACATACACTCCAGCAAACCGGAATGGCAGAAACGCCTTGATGCATTACTGCAGTTCTGCTGAATGGCCTGCAAAAGGTAGAAAAGGGTAGCTAGCTTTGATTGGTGTGTTTCATCCTCTGTGTTTGATATGGTCAGAGGCAAACGATCAGAGGACCGAGCGACCCTCCTCTGTGAACTGAAGAAACGAGAACGGAGCCTGCAACGGAAACCTTCTTCCAAGGGGTGGCAATATTGCACTACAAGGCCTGGACTGCTCTCAGAGGATGGCTTAATCATGACCAATGTGATATATTTCTCCCTCTTCCTCCCGGGTAATGTGTCTGAGCCCAAGCCCGAGCTCTAGCTGTAGCAGCAGAGCCTGAGCGAGCGTGACCTGGCAGAGCAGGTAGCCAGGCAACCCAGCCCGTGTGACCAGTGAGCAGATGGTACCGACAGAGCATAATGCACCGTGCACCGTGCACCAGGAAAGTCCCGAACGGGTTTCACTCCGCCTTCCCCCACCCCGTGCACGTGCCCTCCTGCCCCAGGGAACTCCGTGGAGGACCCTAGGCCGGTGCCGCCCCCCCCCCCTTCCGCCTCCCGACAGTTGTCCAGCCTCCGCTCAGTTCTGCGTTCCTTATTTACATGTGAGGAAGCCACACCGGGTAAAGGCCCGCCATGAGGAACAATGTGAGAGAGTGTTTATGTTGTCCGACGCTGACGCAGACCTCTTTCCCTCTCGGGGGAAAAACCACCGCTGCCAGAATAACAAAGGTGTGCGGACATTCCGAGGTTCACGCTCCTCATCTCCCACCCCTCTGGGGTCTGTGGTGTCACATTCCCGTCACACGCGCGTCTTGTGGGCAGCAGTTTTATTAGGTTAGGGGGAGGGCAGAAAGACCAAAACCAAGGTTAAATTAACACAAGTCAGCCCACACTCTAAAGGGAAAGAACATTGCATTTCTTTTCTTTTTTGCCCACTGGTTGTAAAAGAAAGATTACATAACCGTGTTACTCACACTCAGTTTAGTGCCACTGTCTGTCCAATAACTAACAACAAGGCAAAACGGCTCAAAATTAAAACCCCCCGCCTTTTCAGACGGTGGGCGCCTGTATCCAAGGCAACCCAGAGTTTGCGTGTGTCCCGAGTGAATGGGTTTACGAGTGGGAACTCTGTGGGACTGAGACCTCGGTCAGCCCAGACACAACGGTACGACAGAACCCTGTGAAGAAGAGAACAGGCGATAGAGAGAGAGAGAGAGAGAGAGAGGCATTCTGGGAAGCGCGTTCCATCATTAACCCACCCCGTCACGTGGGCTGGCTTATCGGTCCAATCGATTTAACCATATCCAAATTCCAGCGCTAGTCTAGGGGTTTATCCCAATAAAGCTGCCAGACCCGACACCAGGTGTGTCCCTGATCGGGACGAAGCAGCAGCATGAGGGGTGTGAGAGGAAGAGCCACGTTCCACGACGGGGCAGAGTGAAGCCGAAAAAACGGGTGGACGTTAGTGATATGCCGCGGACGCCGGTAATAAGATGCGGCTAGACGCTGTCAAGTCTCCTCTCAGACGCCGTCGGTCTGCCTGGCCTCTGACCGAGGCTCCGCTCAGACGCCGTCGGTCTGCCTGGCCTCTGACCGAGGCTCCGCTCAGACCCCGTCGGTCTGCCTGGCCTCTGACCGAGGCTCCGCTCAGACCCCGTCGGTCTGCCTGGCCTCTGACCGAGGCTCCGCTCAGACCCCGTCGGTCTGCCTGGCCTCTGACCGAGGCTCCGC
>JAOYSI010004953.1:0-13890 GCA_025775065.1 Hiodon alosoides
CCATTCCCCCCGCGTTGGTGGTGTGGTTGGGGTTGGGGGTGGGGGGGGGGGGGGGGGGGGGGGGCCCCCTGCGGTGTAGGGGTTGGGATGTGCTTAATTCCCTAAACACACAATTGCTTCCTGTTGTTGTTGCACCAAGGACATACAAATCACATTTGTTCAAGTTAGCATTTTAGCTAACACAGGAGGTTGTGCTCGGCATCAAACATGGCTTCTCAGTGCGATGTTGTTTCAGGCATGTCCCCTGAAGGACTACCACCCTTACTCGTGTATTGGTTTAACTCACTACGGCTTTGGTGGGGATATCCATCTGGAAGGCATTTAAATGGGTTGTGTATTTATTATCTCACTTAAACCATCCATAAAGCAAGTATTTTGAAACACAGGGAAACAAAACAAAATTGAAGAACACCTTCTCTCAAAAACACATGCAGCAAGGCAAATGTTTGATCCGAAATAAGCTTATTTGCCACACATGCAACGGGCTAGTAGGCGAAGTGTTGCTAGATGGGGAAATGATATGTGTAAACTATTCAATCTGAATGTTTAGGCAAAGCTGTGTTTAATTTCGTCACTGATGAACTACATGAGAAATGTGTTTCTGCTTAAGTGTCTCATATAATCGTATGGATATAATTTCATCCGTTTACGTTTTTTTTTCTTCCTTCTTTCTTTCAGCCCTTTACTGTGGTAGCCACAGGGCATGTGTTACCGGGAAGATTAAATGCACATGTTGCCGTCCGCCCTGCCGTTCGAACATTTCCCTTTAAAAATCTCTACCGAAGGTAGCAGAAGTGATTGTGGTTTTCCTGATAGGTCAGTGGATCTGGCCGTTTGGTAATAAACTACCCGCTCATTAGATTTTATCTAAACTTTGGTGAATAATCCCAAACTGCAACAATCTTATTTCTGAAACAAATAAAGCTTTTACACTGCCAAAAAGCCCTATAAAAAGTAACCTGACAAAATAAATCACTGTTTAGTCATTAAATATTTAAACACTACAAACCCTATAAAATAACCTTTTTTGGTAATCGATAGAAAGTAAACTGAAGTGTGATTCGTTGCCAATATTTGAACTATTTCACTTGTGTAGTTCTACGAGGATAACTTTAATTAATAACTCTGTTCTTACATTATATTGCCATCGTGCCCACATTTCAGAGCAGCAAGCCAGTGGTATTTAAAATTCAAAACAGCTGAGGAGAACGGCTTGCCATAACACTATGGAGACTTTATTAACCAATGTGTGCAAGCAAACGCTTTACCTTATTAAACAAAGTGAATGAAATGTCTTGGCTCATGAAAGAAGCCAAATTAAATGCGAAAAGCCCAGAACATGTTCAATCCTAAATGTGAGATATGATTAGGGTAATTGTGTTTAGCAGTCGAAAGGTTTTAAGCGCTGTTTAATCCAGCTTTTCCCATCACCGTTCGACACCCCCAGAGAACGGTTTGTTGAAGCAGCAGAACGCACCAGCTTTCAAATGGATCGCCTTAAACAAGCTGTGTCAGCCGCCTTGGCTGGGTTAAACCATGGTCCTTTCGTTGTTTCATCCACAAAAAGGGCATTGAACCCGGGGTTACATGACATGAGCCAGGCTGTGAGATGGTGTAAGGGTCAGACAGGAGATTTGCGAACTATGGTATAAAACCCTGTGTAGCTGACTCGCTTTTTTTCCCCAGGACTTTCCATCAGAAGTCTGTCTGAGATGTCAGCAACACGTATGACCTGCACTTTCCTCAGTGCCCTGAAATAATGGCCAGTTTGTTTCAATGGTTCTTACAGCCATGCAGGATATTAATGAGCTTTTTAAATGCTACACTGCAGCTATTTAGGCGCGGAGCTGTGAAGGCTTCTCTATGGCAGTCACAACTCATTTCCCATGAAGGCATCAGCCCCCCGCCCCAACCTTTGGTCCGTTTTGGCTCTCGATCTTTCTGTCGCCGTCCACTCTTCCCCAACGGGCAGCGCCAGCCAAAACTGTCCCACCTATTTTTTATCAAACTCTAAAAACCGAGTCCAAATGGAACGGCGTCTGAGGCTCCTACATTCAGCTGTTATACAGTATTATAATTCAAAAACCTGCTGTCAAAAATTAGAGCTGTTTTCTTTAGCAACATCAAAGGACCCACCCAGCAAGGGTCAAAAATCTTGCATTCATGGTTGCTGTGATCACAGATCAGTGGCTAATTAGCCCCTCTTAAACTTTTCAGACCCTGTGGTCATTTTGTGACTGGGCGGCACAAGATTTCCAGAAGGGTTGTGGTCTTAAATGACCACTGGAGGGCCGCTCTTTAGCCACTCAGCACTGCGTCTACCCCTGCTGTCATCTCATGCATTCTCACTGTGCATTTACTAATTAACTTTTAGCGGTGATAAATCTTGGGTGTGGCGGCGTCGGTCTTAACCATTTGACATACACTCTTTCACAGACCGTTTACAAGAGACAACTACTGTGCAACTGCAGAGTAAAACAATGACCTCCTTTTCTGGATTGTTTCCAAGAGAAATGCTTGCAAAGACGGAGAACCGCCTGGCAGATTTTGTATTAAACACATTGGAAATGGTGGAACACGACACACAGGTACACAGTTCTCTTGGCAGTCGTCCATTCCAACCACCGCCGTTCATTGCATGATCGCCTTTCTATGCAATTAAGAGCATAGAAATTTTTTTTTCAGCCATCTTTGTGCTCACGTAATGTGCTTCTCTGGGGTATCATGGACTTTTTTATGTGCCTGGAACCTGTTTATCAATAGCTACATTAAGACAAAGTGGTGCTAAGCCTTAGCCTTCGAAAACAATTACTCTGTGTAAATTAGCCGGTTATTAGCAAGTATTGCACAGAACCTCAATGAGTTCTGACCCAGCTGGTCTGAAGTGGCACGTGTTGACTCGGTTGGCACATACATCGCCGGTCACCTGACACGTCCGCGCCATGCTGGGCTTCAGTTTCTGCCCGTATCAAATGGACAGATGTCAAGTAAGGGGGGGGGGGGGGGCGTGGGGTTGCGCGGGATTCAAGGCGACTGAGACGAGTGCGGAGGCAACCCGGTCTGAAAAGGCTCAGAGAGAATAGGACCCGCTGCTCCACTGTAACCGGATCTCCTGGAGAGAGCATTTGAGGAGAGGTCAGACCACAAAGGAGGAGAGCACCTCAATGTCAGGTTTCAGGCACAAAGGCCAAAATGGAACCTCCGGCAGGGCCACGCCGAGCTGAATGTACCTCTCACTCCTGATCGGTATATAAAGGGCAACAGAGATGGGGGCTAAGATAGTGTAACGGTAGTAATTGTGCAGGAAGAACCCCCCCACTGCTTATTGGCTGATAAGGCCTTATTGTGCCCGTCAGAGCTGCTTGATTACGGCTGTGTATTGATGTCAGTCGTTGCAGCCCCTGCTCTTCATGCTTAATTGTATGTGGCGTCTTAATGGGAGGGATATATATTACACTGGGGGACATGCGTAATGCTGTGGCGACCGTACACCGCAGAATGGCCAAGGAGCACGTGCTCACTTTGAATTTGTCACCTGGATTTGGTTCATTTATTTATTTCGTTTTTTCTTATGGACTTTCTTATTTGCCTCGACGACCTAAATGGCACCCGGAAGTGTTGCAGAAACACAAAATCGTAGAAGCATGGACCCCCTTTGGTTCTCGGAGGTTCTCCCTCCTCTGAACGCCTTGTCGGGCACACTCTTCGGGACCCTTCACAAAGGTCCTTGAGTTTCGCCGCAGTCTTCGGAGACAATTAGCCCTTTCCCTGTTGGCCTCCATCTCGGCTATTTACACTGCGCCCCGCTCTGCCTCGTACTGCACCTTTCCATGAAATGTCATATTCAAGGCCCTCGGAATAAAGTAGATTTCAGCTTTATTTCCCTGTGAAAAACTGCCAGGCACAATAAACACACTCCGACTCTGGATCGCAAAGTAACACTACACCATCACTTACTTTCCCAGCAGCTTTCTCACATTTTTAAACCCATATTTCTGTCACTTATAAGGCAGGTACTCATTGTTTTATGGTTTGGTGTCATTTCCCGGGATTTCTCTAATTTATGCCGTTTCATTTACTCCGGCATAAGGGAATGGTTACGAACGACACCGGTCTAACGCAGAGCTTTTACCAACGTCGACCTGCTGTGCCAGCATTTTCCCTTGTTCACTTCAGAATGTTTTATGGCACCCTGAGGGGCGTCCAGTGCAAATAGGCCGTTCGGCCTCTGTTCTTAGTGTGAGGGCTGCAGATTTGCGTGCTAGCTCTGAGTGTTACTCCAGTGTGTGTATCTCGGAAAAGATTGCTGTGTCCTGAAACTGCGACTTCCTGCAGTGATGTCTGACAAATCAGACCTATGAAATATATAACAAGTATATAACACGTCAGCGGAAAGGGTGGAGTTACACTGTGGTATGCTAATATAAATGTATATATATTTACTTTCAACTGCTTTGGTGTGCAGTTTCCCAGGAAGACAGGGGCTCAGAAATATGCAATTTATTCTTTAGCGCTACCTCAGTGGCCTCAGCTCCAAGGTTTTCGCAAATATAGCCATGGCTCCATTTAGCCATGTATTTGCGATGTATTTTTTGACCATATGGAGATATGGGTGTACTGTTGGGTGATACAAAGAATCAAATGCCCATTAAAAGAAAATGTCCTTATTGAACTATCCATAACCGCATATACCGTCCCTGTAGGCTAAAAAATCCCTTATTATTATTATATTATACATTGCATGTCAGAACTGTGACACCAATCACAGCCGCAATACATCCAGTGGATTGTAATAAATGTTTTGCAATTCCTGATTACTGTCCGATATCTAAGAACACTTATTTCAAATGGCAAAATCGCTTTAAAAATTGTTTAAATAAATAGTTCTGTATCCAGTGATTTTTATTCTAATAATTAAGGCCCATGACATGCCTGCAGCATGAATGCATGATGTTCAAGTTGTTTCCATGGTTTCAAATTGGTGGGAAAACACTGATTATCTTGTTGTTCTTTAACAAGCACCATTGTTGTTTTTATTACTAGAAACTTACTTACTTAAAAAATCGAATTATGTTCAAAAGACATGGCTCAAGTTAATTGGTTAAGTAATTAATTCTGCGGAACAAACATTTAAGAATCATTGGTGTAAAATATTTGGCAGTCTAACAGGATCAGCAGTGGACATTTTGGTGGATGAGCAATCTGAGGCCTGCCTTTTAGCCCTGACATGGAGCAGATGCAGGAGTCAACGCGGTACACTTCCGTAATTGTGACCACAATTACATCCCTCCCACGCCCTTTACTGATCCCTCCATGTGTGCGTGTTTTCTGTTACAGTTTGAGGGCTGCAACAAGGCCTTCTCCCGCCTGGAGAACCTCAAGATCCACCTGCGCAGCCACACCGGCGAGAAGCCCTACCTCTGCCAGCACCCCGGCTGCCAGAAGGCCTTTAGCAACTCCAGTGACCGGGCCAAGCACCAGCGCACGCACCTGGACACAGTAAGCGCCCTGGAGCCCCCACCCCTGGTCATGGAGCCCTTCTCCGGCAACTGTTGGACTTAGCGGTCGTCAAGCAAATAAACAGATTGCGTTGAAACCTCTTCCTTCATGCTCATTATTAGGGCCTGTTGATAGCAAGGGTTTTTTGTTTCACCCCTAATTAAATGGCATGTTAAGTGACACTTACTGCGCCACCAAAACTTATTTGACATTTTGTTGCATGATCCCAGTACAATTACACGTTTGTCACCGCATCATCAATGTTCTCAATTTTCCAGACAATTACGCGCACGGCAGTCCTTCCAAGTTCAGCCGCTTGCCAGCTAGCTCAGATTTTCTGCTGAAACTAAACGGAGATGCGAAGGCTCGTTACTCAGTGACGGACACCAATGGCAAGGCAGTGGCAGGACGTGCTCTGAGTTATAAATTGGGGCAGGTTTGCCGAACAGGCAGATTGTGAGTCACAGCTGGGGAAATCATTAATACAGTGTCACCGGGCAGCAACCTTGCGGCGATTCAGGAGTTGGAATTTTCTCAGCCTGGCTCCAAAGTGGTAGCCTCGACTTTTTCATAGGGTCAGGCGCACATTCAAACGGGACATAACTCAATGTTCCGATTCCAAGCAAAGACAGTAATAATCCATGTGTTTTTGCAAATGAAATTATAACGTCAAGGGTCAGAACCACTCGCTTTCAAGGAATACCCTGGACGTGTAGCAAGATAGGGATTGGCTTCAGGAGAAACAAGGGCTTTATTTAGCTTGGCTTTGGGCAAGGCACCAGTCGCTCTCTGGTAAGGTTAACTTCCTCTGCGCTACCGAAGCCTGACACCAGCAA
The DNA here is from genome assembly GCA_025775065.1 of Hiodon alosoides. Lineage (NCBI taxonomy): Eukaryota > Metazoa > Chordata > Actinopteri > Hiodontiformes > Hiodontidae > Hiodon > Hiodon alosoides. The sequence goes on from JAOYSI010004953.1 coordinate 6,336, forward strand.
TGAAGCCGCAGACGCAAGATGGCAGTCGCTGTGCATTTAGGCAGCTCAGCCCCGCTGCGGTTTGTTTTTAAGCGTTCCTGAGGCAAAACCCTGTCGGCTGGAACGACGTTGGTTTTCTGACATGCCTCTGGCCTCGCTCTGTCTCTCTCGTTCTCCCTTTCCTCTGTCTCTTTACTCTGCGCTAACTGCGTTAAGGAATGCGTTAACTGCGTTAAGGAATGCGCGGAGCACGCTGTTGCCCAGGAAAACAAACGAGTGGCAGGGGCTCCGAGCTCACATTTTCCGTGAGCGCTCCACAATAACAGGGTCCTATTTACAGAGCGGTCTGAATGAGGAATTCAAGCCCATTAAAGCGTCACTGTCCATTTTCACTGTAACGGCTGAAGGGAGGGTGTTATCGCTGCCAGCGTTTATGGTGTTACTTGGGGGCTTGTCATTTTCCCTTCAGTGCTGTGTGTTCCGCTTTTGCTAGTGCTAATAATGCATAAGACATAAGCTCAGATAATACTGTAAGTTTCAAAACTTAGGTGAAATTGAGTTGGAAAAAATTAAGAGCCCCCTTGTTTTCACTTGATTCTTATTTCACGTGATTCTTGTGCACTCTTTATGATGGAAGGAACACTCACTTTGCAATCCAGGGTCTGTTTGGAGCCTAATATGACATTCTGAAAGCACATTTGAACGCTTAATGTCTTTCTAAAAACATTTTCTCTTTCTCTTTCCACTCTTCTCACCCTTCGGTGAATTTCCAGCTAAAAGGTATGGAGTTTTCTTTCTGCTGCTCTCAATAATACATTACAATGGCTTTTAAATCAATGACTGCCTCGTCTTCACTTTCTGTTGGCTGCGTCCTGTGTCACATCTCCACTGATTTCCACCAGCCTGAGGTAATCGGTCCGCTCGGCTTATCATAACATCTGTTTGTTAAAATCAACCGCTAAGGGATTAAAATTCAATTTATACCAGAGCACCTGTTTTAAGCACATTAAGAAAAAAAACCCAAGACTTCATTTGTTTACTTGATGCTAAAAGTAAATATTTAACCATTCAAATGTTACGCTGTCATTAAGGAAAGAAGTGACAGGTAAGATTTTTGAGTGTTTAGTTAACAGCACGTGGGCTGTGAGTGAAATGTAGATGGTGTCCTTTTAGCAAAGGGAATTCTCACAAGAGCCTCTTGTCACTCACGTGCTAACCGGCTCATTCCCACTTAAGCTGGGAGGCCTTCGCTGTGTGCAGGGGTTTTGGCGGCGGGGCCCGGAGCCGTTGCCAGCGGCCTCCCCCTGGGGTTTCCCACTGCTCACAGGACCCAGGAGGCTGCTTTCTCTTCAGTGCTCACCATCATACTGGAGAGAAAAAACACAGGATACCACGTTACAGTGAAAGGCAGATCACGCAATCTCCCATCTAAAAATTCCCAGAATTCCCTTTTTTTACTGTCTGTAATTCATATTCGTCTGGCCGTCCTCCAACCGTGATTTATCTATGAAAAAAAGCTGAGGCTTTAATTTTGCAGGACATAGTCACGTATACAAATGTGCCAGATCAAATTATATAACTTATATAAGAGTAAGAAGTAAATATAAATATTTTCCGTTATTCTGTATGTCCAAAAAAAAAAAACAGCACTTAATTGACAATCACCTAAAAGCTTAATTATGCTTTCCCATGAAAATACTAATAAATTTATTCGTTTTTGTGATTTAAACACTATTAATGGTTATCCAGCACGACATTATGAAACAAAACATACAGAGAAAAAGAATCCCCTCTGAAAGTGTTGTGTTAGCGCACCATAATATTTTGTACACGTATTAATGGCCTGTAGCTGGTAAGTGCTCCTTGCCTTCATATCTGGAACAGTAACTGTTGGGTCCGGTCCAGGAGCAGAGTGTTCCCGGGCTTCGTAGCCTGCTGGGTATTTCTGTTTCATGTTTCTGTCACTCCAAGTGAGATGATTAAGCGGTCCGTGGCGCTCGGTGTCTGACATCCCATGCCTCTGCCTTTTAAATCTGATCCACGCACAGAAGCCCTATGCGTGCCAGATTCCCGGCTGCACCAAGCGCTACACGGACCCCAGCTCCCTCCGCAAGCACGTCAAGGCCCACTCTGCCAAAGAGCAACAGGTGCGTAAGAAGGTAAGAGAGAGAGAGGTCACGTGATGTGGCGAGGCGAGGCCGTGCCCCAGATGTGTAACAGTAGAGCCCTGGCTTACAGACTGGATCATTTGGCTTGATCCCCCAAAAACAACAAAAATAAAGCTACACAACTTATATTTAATCTTGGGCTAATTATTCTTGGGTCATGTTAAAGTTTCCTGTAACTAGACAGTACACTTTCAATGCAAACATTTAACTCATATATTCTTCATTACACATTCCTCTTTACACATATTTCTCATTCAATTAAATATATTTAATACATTTTAAGCACCCTTTGATTCAAAGGAACAACAATGAAAATTGCCCTAATTTTAATCAGGTTTATATTATATTTGTAATACAAATATAGCATTGACTATGTTTATGCACCCCTTCTGAAATATCAAAAGAATAGGCCCATTGTTGTACTGGGCTTAATCGTGTACCAAATGTGGATGATGTAGTCCTTCACGTATTCCCATGCTTTGTGTTGTAAACAGAAACACATGTGAGCTTGTAACACCGTTAATAAGCTGTGGTGCAGAATACCCCAGGGTCCAGATGTGGCGTAAAAATGTCAAACAATCCCCTCAACTCCATCTCGGAGCAGAAAATGTGCGCGAGGCGTAATATCCAGAAAAGAGAGAGTTGTTTGATTACTTTCAGCGGATTGCAGCGTGCGGTTTATAACCAGCGGTGTGAAAGAGCTCTCACAGTTATTGACATTGTGCGTGTTCCAGTTCTCCGCCACGGTTTCCACGAAGTGGACACTCGCAGTACAGCGCCAGGGGTTGCTTTTATAATCCCATCTTGAAACACATTGCATAATTACCAGAAAAAAAACAACCCAAGAGCCTCATTTTAATTATTTGATTACGTCCGCTGCTTAGAGTGACTTAGAGGTTATTTGTAGACACAAGTGTGAAGTGCAGTACGTAGTACATAACACAGTTGCAAATTGCAAAATACTAGAGTACAGATGAAAACTAATTTTGAACTGATAATGCATCGGCCCAGCTATAAATACTTGGACTCCAATGATACATTTCTTGTCAGAAGTCCAGTTACATTGCGCTGGTTTACATAAAACTTTCCCAGAGGGAGCAATAATCAGATGCATAGTTTCTGAATCAACAAGTTGTCCTGAATAGCTCCCTACTTCAATCAATTCTGGACTAAACCGCGTTCCTCACCTTGCCAGAGAACGTTAATTCCCATGGCCCGTGTCAGGAGCTCACAGAGTGAATAAGATGTTCTCCTGTTGTGGTAAACAACAGGGACACACGAAGAGGCACGTGTCAGCGCAGTATAGAAACTTCAGAAATGCATGTTGACAACTGTTTGGCCTTTGCTGCTGCTTTTCTGAACTGTAAAAAGTGGCTCTGTTAATCCCAGTCTTCCTGGTGTTTCCAATACGATGGGTGCCTGTGGTTCACAATAAGGCCTCGCTCATGTCCTCTGAAGATCGCGGTTGATTTTTATTTTAATTTATTACTGCACATTCTCGTCCAGTGTACCGAAAAAGCGCTAAGTTTACTTCACATTTACGAAGAGGCATCAGGTCCATTCTGGGGGGGAAAAAAGAAAGAAAAACAAATTGATGTCCCATGGATGTCGCCCTGAGCCAAGCACAGTTACACAAACTCCATGTAGAAGCAAGAGTCAACACTTGTGCCTCGGAAGGACAGCGTTTTATGAAAACAAAACCAGAAGGACAAAGCCTGCTGAAACGGTGTCATGAATCTATTACTCTCCCAGGCTTATCCCGGGTATCACCGGTATTACTCTCCCAGGTTCATCCCAGGTATCCCAGTTATTACTCTCCCAGGTTCATCCCAGGTATCCTAGATATTACACTCTCAGGTTCATCCCAGGTATCAACAGGTATTACTCTCCCAGGTTCATCCCAGGTATCCCAGTTATTACTCTCCCAGGTTCATCCCAGGTATCCCAGGAAATACACTCCCAGGTTCATCCCAGGTGTCAACAGGTATTACTCTCCCAGGTTCATCCCACGTATCCCAGGTATCAACAGGTATTACACTTCATGTAAAAAATGCAGTAGAAAGCCAAGCTGTGTGTTTGCAACAAAATGCGCTGTTAAACGGTAAGCTTTAAAGAAGAAAAAGAGCTGAATTGCTTTTAGATGTAACCGATATTGCTAAAAAGAGAAGTAAAATCGGTAGATTTCTCCAGTGGTCTCACCCTTTAGATATCAGTTGTTTCCCTATTGTACCCTATTGTGATCCTCATTCCACCAAATTTGTGGTCTGTATTAGTTATTTCATTATTACAGTTTACACAATGCCCTGTGTTGCAATGAATTCAATAAACACAATTGGCACAAACTTTGCTGATAGCAACAAGAAAAAGGGAAATATGTTTGCTAGCCTCTCTTCCATTTCCTGCCTACTTCTTAGCACAGGCAGTTAATCAGTCCCTGCATTTGGTCGACAGCTGCGGTCATGCCCCCACCTGGAATCGGACGTCCTGAGCGAGTGTCTGGCTATGCAGCACCTCCACGGCTCAGCCCCCTCTCAGCACCTCCTCAATGGGAAGGCAGCCAGGTCCCCCGGGCTGGGCCAGGACATCTTCACAGGTACACGTGGAGGGGTCACTTTACCGGCCCATCGACACTCACACCATCTGGGTGTATTTCTAATTGCCACTTAGCTTTCACGTTTCACCTCATATTGATTTCCTGTCGTCTGAACAATTGGCCCGGTGGCTGAGATATTAGTTACCTGTTGGATTTAATCTAATTGATGGCTTAAACATAGTTTTGCTTGCAAGCAGAGCCGTCGAGGATTAAAGTGTTTTTGAGAGCAATGCTGACAGGGCCACATTGACCCTGAAGAGCTGTAAAAGAAGAATTTTCGTGCTAAAGCAGACGTACAGCAGGCTCTTACTTGCAAAGCTCTTACTAAATGCATGCTTGTATCTCATGCCACATTAAGACTAAAAATAAAACTGTTTCTGTGCAGTTCCTTTTTCTGCTGTTAGTCCCATGAGCTTGGCAGACTCCCACCTTTATTAAAAATGTGATTTATACACCTTTACCCCCACTGTAAAACAATCAAAGATGTTGGTGATGTCACTTATACAAAACGTAAATTGCACATCACAGATGTCTTCCGATAGGCCTGCGAGTTTGATTGTGAGCCCACTGCATGATCAGACCGATAACTGTGTGGAACGTGTCATCCTGTAAATCACGGCAAACCTGAGTCGGTCTAGGCAGTGTCGGAGTGCAAGGCACAGATAAGACACAAATATAGCCAAGTAGCAAAATCCAAGTCGCTCACAGGTAAAGCTTAGTCAGTTGCAGCGAAAGCCAAGTCGCTCACAGCTAAAGCCAAGACAGTCGCTGCTAAAGCCAAGTCAGTTGCAGCTAAGCCAAGTCGCTCACAGCTAAAGCCAAGTCAGTCGCAGCTAAGCCAAGTCGCTCACAGCTAAAGCAAAGTCAGTCGCAGCTAAAGCCAAGTCGCTCTCAGCTTAAGCCAAGACAGTTGCAGCTAAAGCCAAGTCGCTTACAGCTAAAGCCAAGTCGCTCACAGCTAAAGCCAAGACAGTCGCAGCTAAAGCCAAGTCAGTCGCTGCTAAAGCCAAGTCAGTCGCAGCTAAAGCCAAATCGCTGGCAGCTAAAGCCAAATCGCTTGCAGCTAATGCCAAGTCAGTCACAGCTGAAACCTAATCAGTCGCAGCTAAAGACAAGTCACTCACAGCTAAGTCTCCTTCCGTCGAGACATGGCGCCTCACCAACAGGGGCCAACTTAGACCCTAACCAGTGTGTCGTGAGAATGAAAACTCCACTACCACGGCACGACATCTCCCTTTCCTCATCTTACTCATTTACAGCAGGTCAAGCTAATCAAAATATCCTGACCAACATTTCCAATAATACAATGACTCAGAAAACAACATTAGTCACTGCTGAGCAGCATCCTTGGCAGTGAGCATCCTAAGAGAGGTTGTTATGTTCCAATCTGTGTTATGATCCACTAACAGCAGTGCTCAATTCTTAAAAAGAGGGTGTATCCATTCTGATAACTAACATTATGAATAACCTAAAAGACTGCCATCATCAATTCAAATATAAATATTTTCAGTGTGAATAAAGAATATAGTGATGACGAAAACTGTTATCTTTCCTATCTCCAAACAGCCTTTCTTTTTTTCCCCATTTGTCACCACCCTGCCCCAGGCCCCAGGCCCCAGGCCCCAGGCCCCAGGCCCCCCAACCCCCCCCAGACACTTGTAGTATTCAGTGAGCACATAAATACGTGTATACATTTAAAGAAAACATTTTCTCGTCACTTTTTCTCTGACAATGCTTCCTCCCAGAGTTTCTGAAATCGTTTCTAGTTTCCATAACCTCAGACCCATGTGGATTTGGCCGCACAGTCAAGTGGACCGCACTGCAAACACAACCACATTTGTCCCCTGGGCCATGCTTTGCCCTACACTGATGTGTAAGCAGCAGATTTCTATATAGTCCTAACTATTTGGCTTATGTACTGATTAAATTTTCTGGCCACCTTTATGAACTGGCTTCACACGGCTCATCTGTAATTGTGGTGGTGGAACATATTGGGCATTGTGTTTATCCAGGGTGGTGTATACGGAAGTCACAGTCTCTCAAACTGAAGTCCTTTTTTTTCCTTCTGGAATTGTTTTTAAGGCACAGGCCACAAAAGCATTTGGCCCGGGGGGGGGGGGGGTCTTATGTTTCTGTGGCCGTTGCTTATTGATTGCCGATTTACAGGACTCTTGCAACAATTTAAGCTAAGAAAGGGATGCCAGCCGTGGCAGCTTGAAGACAATGATCCCAGCCCCTTTTACAAGCTGTTTCAAAGCACTCCTTTGTGCGGTATCCAGTGGGGGGGTGTAGGCGGAGGACAACGGGCGGAGGACAAATGATTGATGACAAGGGGAACGATACGGCGGACTGCTGGGCTCACTTTATCTCCACCCTCCCCCCTCCTCCACTTGGCTAGGCACATCATGGCTCAACAGCAGATCACAATTATTCCAAACAGTTTGGTGAACTGCGTACCCAATTGCAGGGCACCTATTATGGGCACTGCATGTTCTGCCTGGTGCCTCTCTATCGCTCAGATGCTTCATCTTTTTTTCTTACTCTTGTGAGACTTCTTCTTCTTCTTCTTCTTCTTCTTCTTCTTCTTCTCCTTCTTCTCCTTCTTCTCCTTCTCCTTCTTCTCCTTCTTCTCCTTCTCCTTCTTCTTCTTCTTCTTCTTCTTCTTCTTCTTCTTCTTCTTCTCCTTCTTCTCCTCCTCCTATGAAGCAACCTATTCAATTGCAGCAATCATGGCCATTGTTTGTTAGAATGTTGCTGGTTTGGTAGCAGATGTGGAGGCTAAAGGGGAAACCATTTAAAGGTTTTGATTGATGAT
>JAOYSI010004954.1:0-13890 GCA_025775065.1 Hiodon alosoides
AGAGATACACAGAAACACACGCTCTGCTCCCACCCCCTTGCCCCCCCCAGCCGCTGGCGGGAAGCGGCAGAGACGCCCGCCGGCCCCCCGGGGGAGGCCTGGCGGGGGGGTTGGGTGGTTTACACTTTATATTACTCTTAAAAAGGTAAAAGAAAATACAATTATCAGAGGAAATTATTCCCAATACATTTCAGTTCATCCTATACTTTTGTATTATGTTAACGAAATATTCTCTGGCCTATTTTTTATTTAATAATTAAGTTAAGGAACTAAATAATGCAGACAAATATATTTATCAAATGTTTTCTTTAGCTGCAAATTAAACTTGAAATAGATGGCAATAGATTTAAAAAAGTATGTATTTGAGTATCAAAAACTGTTGTATATTTAAATAAAATGCATTATTTTACCGGTGGGTTACAAAGGCAGTGGTTTTGGAAAGGTTACAACATCACTTTTCCTGTTTGTCCCCTCCCCAAAAAGCTGCCCCCAATTTGTATAACTCCTAGCATGCTTGTGTATATATATATACATTTCTGCCAAGTTTTTTAAATATTGTAAAAGCTGTACATTTCATGCTGGTTTGATTTATTTTCTTTTATGTGATTCCTATGAAGCATTTTTGCTGTGGGCTTTTATAGAAAATATATACATATAGCTCAAATATGGGGGCAAAAGATTGGTGGGTGGGTCAATTTCCTGAAATATGTATTGCCAAGGAAAGTACACTAAAAACAGGAAGGCAAATTTGATACACCTGCTATCATTTTAAATATTAATCAGATCTATCTTGGGGAAGAGAAATCTGTATCTTTTACACTCTTTTTTTAAGTAAATTATTAAATTATGGAAAAATGTTTGTCTAGTTTTTATTGTGCGTTTTCATAGAGAATGCAAAAGGCCTCAAATATTCCCTGCGATGAAAGTGTTGACCAACATGTATTTTGAACCTGCTTTCCTTAACTGCTGAAAGAGGAAATCAGTCCTGTGAATTTTGCTACAGTGGAAGGGGAATGTTGGCTCTCTGTTATAATTGGTCCCGCACAGCGCCAGGGTCCTGGGTTCGAAACTCGGTGCCTCGTCATCATGCTTTGGCTTTGGTCAAGAAATCTCATTTGGTCCGAGGTCAGGAGAGCTCAGATTAATCTCTTTGCCTCCCGGGACAACGCATTGCCTCCTGGGGCGATGCATTGCCCCCGCTTGTTTTCCATAATGAGGGACCCGGGGTGCATGGGAGTGGTTGCAATGGCCCCACAGTGGCCCTCGTGTCTGCAGTGTGTGGGCCCTCTTTCTGGAAGAGATTTAGGCATTAGTGGCTCCACGTTGACAGAGGGGGCCGTGGGTTCGCATCCCTGATGCATCCCTGGTGCGTTCTTTTGGAGTTGCCCAATCGCCAAGACCTGCGCGGTCTGGCTCAGTGTCTGAGTAATTAACACTGCTAAACACTTGCAGGCTAATCCTGCTTATCTGCATATAAAATTACGTCCTTCCTTGTGAACCAGTGGAAGTTGGAAGCCTTCTATCCTTCTCACTTCTGATCGGACAAACAACGTCTTCTCCACTCGTTATGTCCAGTGAGAGCGATGCGCAAATCCGAACAGCTCTTCATCTGCTATGGGTCCCAGTCACCGGGTCAGGCCCTGTCTATGCAAAGACAGTCCGGGTGGGTCATAGAGACTGTAAAGATGAAATATCAGCTCAGCAATCTGCCCTCTCTGAGCAAGATCACTGGCCAGTCCACCAGAGGCCAGGCTACACCTTGGGCCGTCTTCCAGGGTGACTCAGTCACGGTCTTCTGCAATGTGGTGATCTGGGCAACTCATTCACAAGGTTGTACAGCCTGAACAACATGGCAATGCTACACCTATTAACTCTGCTTATTCTTCAAATATTACACATCAATTATTCACAGATATTACAGAAACAAATATTTTCAATTCCTTATAAAAATTTTTTAAAACGATAGTGAAATATTAAATAATAGTTAAAATTTCCGTTCTAGTCTGAGGATGAAGTGTTGGCATTGGAAGACGGTTCGAGACATACCCCTCAAGTGAATGGTTTATGAAGGAAAGCTTGCCGTGCTTAATGCAAAACAGACCGGGCCAATTAAGAACATAAATGCTCAGTCTCAAATGGACCGGGGGACCGTCCGTCAATTTGGTTTAATGGCAATCCTCAAGTGTTTTGACCGCATGGAGGCTCAAATAAACACACAACTGTGAAGAATGCTTTTGCGTTTCACCAAAGAAATAAGCCAAATCTGGAATACGCGCACTTGAGCATATTTAATGGGCTGTTCCATTTGAAATGCAACAGAGAGCCCTGAATGTGAGGCAAATTAGAGCATGCTCTTTTGGCTTGTTTCTTTCAGCAACGACACAAAAAAAAAAGCGCACAGTTGCGGACAAAGTCAATTTCAAATCTGTTGTGGGATGAAAGCCTGGGGACACAGCTTGGGGAAGTACCTAAAGGACGCAGCGGCCTAACGTCACTTCACAGAGGTACTCAGATGGCCAAAGGGGCAAAGTACGTTCGGAGATCAGGGTCAGCTGAGGGAACAAAAGGTATGCTCCAAATGGAGATATTGAAATGAAAATCAAATGGCCTTAAAAACAAACAAAAAAGTCAAGGTTTGGCATCAGCAGTCCTTGGGGCTTTCTGTAGTATTGGCCTAATCACCAGAGGCTTCTAATGACTCCCTCCTAATGGTTGCAGGGACGAGGATTTCGAGCCTTAAATTCAGTCGCTGGGCAGCCACAGATGGTCTATTAGGATATTGCCATTCACCTGTCCTCTTGCTGGTTTTCTCTAGTGGCGGAAAAGCTCAAGAGCTAGACAAAAGGGCAGGGAGATGGCACTGATGATCAGATTATAGCCTTCACTGCAAAGACATCCAAGCATCCGGAGATTTTATCGCTCAGAAATGTCTTCTTTTGTTCCGTTTCCAACAACACAAAAAAAAAGTAAAATGTGTTTAACAATAGACATGAAAATATTCTGTTCATGTTCAGGCATTTGAAGAAGAAAAAAAAGTATTAAATGTTATCATTTAGAAAAAAGAAAATGACTTTTTAATTATAAAAAGTTCTGGAATGCAAAAACAAACCTTTCTTCCTTAAATATATCATAATACTGTATTATAATATTACATCATACTCAAACATAGATAAGACAAAAGGGATGTTCTAATCTCTCACAAACTTTTGCAGCTAAAACCTACGTACAGTACTTTTCTCGTTGTTCCGGACCCATATTATAAACATATATACCTCTATCTCACGTTTAAATAAACATGCCACACTCCTAAAGAAAAAAAGATAGCTATAGTTGTGATTCTGTTTATATAAAGTGTAAATGGGGAATGGGAGCAATTGGAAATCAGGGAATGAGCGAAATCATAAAATTGAAAACAATGGACAGTTTGATATCCCTGTTTTTAAAACACATTTTTTTAGGGTTTTTTTTTCCCCTCTCAATAAAACCATTTCCATTCAGTCTATAAAATTACTGCTGTGTGTCCCAAAGCCATACTTGTTTTTCATCTGTACTTTACTCTTGATTTAAATTTAGGGTTCAAACATGAATTTGGGAAAGAAATGAGAGATTCCCCCCCGAATAGTTCCCCCCTGTTTTCCAGCCTACACCCCATGGCCATATTAGGAATAGATTGCGAAACATTTAAACATTTAAACATTTATTCTGATCGCAAATCGTCAAAAGAGCCGTTTACAGGCACTTAGTTGGATTTCAACTAGACGATTTTCTCACTGTCACCCTTCCTAAATCCTCACCGGCTTCAGAGGAATTGTCCTCCTTCTCTCTTCAAGTGCTTTTAACTTCGTCTTGAAAACACACAATGATCAAGGTCCCATCTTTCTTTTGCAGCCCTCCAGATTATAACCATGGCAACGTGGAGACAAACAAGGAGTGTGTACAATCTTTGTTGTTCGCTGTTGATATTTGTAATATGCAATCACTGTTCCCCCGATTTATAAGCCAGCGAAATACAGACAAATCACAGCTCAAGCGTCAGTCGGTACGACTACAGAATGTCAGCGGGAAAGTATCAACCCAGACTGTAGTTCTCTGGCAGGTACAGAGGCCCACGCAGTTGCCCTGGTGATAAGGAGGGAAAAGCCAAAGCAGGTGTAGCTTTGTTTGAGCTCTTTTCCTCTGCTCTCACAGTGATCTCCATAAAGAGGGACATGGATCCTCTTACAGAGAGACGTGACTACCTGCCAATACCCCGTAAGCGCCTTAATCCAACATCATATTTAGAGGCCTTAAAAGGCCTTGCGCTCCTGCCCTGTTGCCTGCCACTCTCTACGGGGTTTCAATCTGCAGGACCCTTTGTCAATATTCTAAACAAATGCAAAGAAAGAACTGGTGCCTCTAGATTAAGAAATTTGTGCTGGTGTAAGAAAAAAGAAATGTGATCACGTTTACATAATTTACATGTCCAGTGGCTTTTCTAAGCACTACTTAAATTTCGAATGCCAATAGAAATGATACGACACTCCATGCTCTTGTCGCTAAGCAAGGATGCTAAGGGAGCCAGCCATCTATGGCTGTTGTCAGTCATTTAGTTTCAGGTTTTTTTAGTTTTCTATTTCCCCAAAGCAAGTTGTCATCCAGTGCTTTTCAATTTGCATTTTTATAGAATGGAATAATGAATAAATAAACAGACTAATCTAGAATTGATAATACATTGAAAACTATTTTCTGACCCCTTAATCAAGAATCAATCTGTAAAAATTCTGGAAAAGGAGAGGGCTGAATTGTGGCTAATCATAAATGAATCAATGGAAATGAACATGCATGTCCAGAGAAGGGGATACAAAGGGTTGGGCTTCTGTCCAGTAATAAAAATCCTGCCTGAAGTGATGATCCCAGACGGTATGCGGTCATCAAGTGTCCAGTAACAAAAATCAATGGCTTCCCGCCCCATCTTTAGGGGTGAACCCAGATGACGTGCTGTCACCAGTTTATCTGCCGAGCGATTCCTTTTGGGCTTGGGTTCAGTTGGCACCCAGCAGAACGGAGATGGCTCCAGAAAACCCTTTAACACGTGGCCCCCCGGAGCATGCGTATCAGACCGAAGTTTAGGTTAATGGCGGGAGTGACAATGCGTAAGGAAAAGGCAGAGGGAAATACTGGGCCAAGATAAACGGTAGCAGAATATATTTTGGGGGTTTTTCTAAAGATGTGGCAGTTTGGACATTCTGTACACAGTAAAGGCGCAGTGACTAGAATTCTCTCCCGTAGCACGCTTTCCTTTTAAAACATCCAAACTGAGTCATGGTGCATGGAGTGCGTTAAACAAACAGATCCCCACTATTGACCCCTATCCCCCAGGTAGTTCTATCATTCCTGTGATGGTTGCACTGTAAGACACTAAATAGAGATGTGGAATGATGGGGTGTTATAAGCCTTGAGGTGACGACAGCCTGGCGCTGTTTCTGGGGGCCTCTGTGTGCTGTGGTCAAACTTTCCCTCGTCACCCTCTAGAGAGGCGGGCTGCCATGTGCACGCAAGGTGTCTCTCCTGGTTACCCTTTGATGTCTATTCGATGTGGTGGGTCTCCTTGAAAACATCAGGGGTCACAAATTGGTCAAGATGGTGTGTTACAGAAATGCGCAGGTATTTAGAATGTAGAAAACAGAGGCGGATTGAAATGGAACTAAACCCACTGCAGGGGATTTACAAGGTGGTTGTTACAGACCTGGGTTTGTTCTCGGCTGCACACTCAGATGTAAATTCCTGTCGTTAAGGTTGCTGTGAGTGGGGGCCTGTTGGAATTAAAATGGAAGCCTGCAAAAATATTCTGTGACTGCACATTTGTTTATTTATGAAAAAGCCGTATTTCTAGAAAAGCTATGTCTTGTGTTTATCATGTTTGGTTGACAACCACCCAGTTCAGCCATTGAGAAAAACTGAGTGTGCTGTTTTCAAATTTTAAGCATGGCCAGTTAGCCCTGGAATATTCTGAAATATATTTACATTTTAAATGTTAAATGTGTATTGTTTCAATGCTGGAGGAAGCCGAAACTTTTGAATACAATTTTAACCTGTTTAAACATTTGACAAAGAATGTTTCAAATTAACTGTTTCAAAGGCAGCGAAGCTGAATCCAGGTTTCAATGCTTGTCTTAAAGATAATAACACCTCCCCCATCACACTTTAAGCAATGCTGTCAACTAGCATAGAACAGTCGTGTTGCCAGACCACTATCTTCAGAGGATTTAAGATGGCCAGAACTGCCAAGATATGAATTAGCTTATCATGATGAATAGTTTCATAGTGCAATAAAGCAATTATTTAAAAACACTGGGAATGGACACAACCTCAATTAGGCAACTAATCATGGATTCTGAGAAGCTGCCAGGTGTCAGTGCAGGGCTGAAAGCCTGTTTCCTGATCAAAACTTCATTTAGCAGAAGACAAAGTCTCCAGGCCAGGTGGAGTCCACCTCTTTCCACTAGGCCAGGCCTACCCCAAAATGTGTTCCAGTTATCCAACAAACCCACATTGTTAGAAATAAGACCAATAAGCCAGCCAGAGATTTTAAAGTCACTTTAGAATGTTGGAGTGTTATGAGAGAAAATTACAGTGAAACCGTGTTACTCTTTTGAATGCCTCATCAAACGTTGAGCTTACCTTCACCCCAAATCAGACAGTTTAAGCATCAGCCACTCTAGTACTTTGATGGAGGCTCAATGGCCACTTTTCAAGGATAGGGGCGATTCAGACCAGGCCAACTTCCGGGCCAGGACAGGTCAAACGTCTTGCATCCTTGGGCTGAAAATTCGAACCTGGCTCTTTTTCTGTCATCTGCCACATTTAACTTCTGTGTCTCACATATTTGGACCCATAACCCAGCCCTCATGTACAGTTTGTTTGCTTTGGTTGTCGGATAAGTACCTCAGTGGAGACGCTTATTGCGCGGTATTTGTTATTTTTGGGTGCGAGATCAGACGAGAGCTCCTACACGTGGAAATAAAAACAAAGCGACCAATGTCAAAATGGAAATAGCTGGCGGAGAGATGAAAGCAAAGACCAATCTTGCTAGCGGCACTCCGCCGAAGAAAGCAGAGGTATGGAGAAAGGGTTGTTCAGCAGAATGGCCTTCGCATGAGTTTGCAATGGAGACAAAGAGGAACATTTTCGGTTGGCACTTTTTAATTAAACTGGTCTGTACCAGGTAGGACTCAGCCATCCTGTTAGCATTGGTATCATTCCAGCTCATCTAACATGGACATTGATAACTATCTGGCTAAGTGATAATCACAATGCAACTCATCTTGGAAAGTATATATGAATGATTTCCGTTATGGCCCCAGCCTGGACCTTAACCACGATTTAAGAACCCATGTTGTGCTGAAGCGGCACCATTAATTGCATGCAGAGAAACAGGCCATTGGCTAGGGCTACTGTGCCTTCTGGCATCGCCCCAACATACTACTTATCTAATTAGGTTGGACTAAGTTGTTAATTGAAAACTGGCCACAGCACTGTCTTTTAGTATTTTGTGTGACAAACATGCTGTTACCGGCGTCTATAAAAGGCACTTTAATAATTTTTTGTAAATTTCTACTTAGTTAGCAAAAAAAAAAAAAAAAAAAAAAGACGGAAAAAAGGGATTTAATTATTAAAAAGGCTTCACTCACTGCCAGCTATGCCATGGATTAAGAGTAGAGCCCCCACAAAACCGCTGTGTAATCTAAAGTAATCTATTTCCCTGAAGGAACGCATTGACTGCCCCAAAACATTTAAGACAGGTGAATCATGGTTATCACAGGAGACGAGTCTTTATGGTGATGAAATAATTTTGCATGCCAGCTAAAAAATGTCACAACCACCCTGTTTAATCTACATTCTATGTAAAAACTACTACCGAACTGTATTGGGAAATTTGCTGTAAACATGTCAGATACAGCATCACCTTTCCAACAGGGGGAAGTATTGCCTAGAATATCAGCCACCGTTTCCTGCTCTTCATTAATGTCATTGTTTAGAAGGTAGCCAAGCACAGCTATCGTCCTTGCGTGTCACCTTTCAAATGATCCAGTTTAGGCTTGTTTTTTTATTTTATTTAGCAGAATAACCAAATGCCGAAGCCAAGATTGTTACATTTTTTGATGACATTTAAAGAGCATTTAATGATTGTACTATTTAGTTTCACTGTCGGTAAGTTATTTCTAACATGTAAATCCAATTCATTTTGATAAAATAAAATATATTGGATTGTAATCAGATGCAGCATCGCTGTTTTGACTGTGTTGTCTGACGTCAAGAAATCGGTGATATTAGGGTTGACAACAATTTGATATGGTTTTTGTACAAAGATTTTATGGGTTTATGTTTAAATTGAATTTATCTGACTGCTAGTTTATTTATATTGTGTGAAAGCCCGTCATACATGGATATAAATCAACGGATATGCGATCTGGAGGGGTCTGCGACCAGAGTTTTAAATGTTGAATTTAACTTTTTGATAGTACAAATTCATGGTCGTTATCAACGTTTAAAATGTTATATTCGATCGCGCTAATTACTTGTAAATAGGTCCACGCCCTTCCATCATTTCTGAACGATTACAATTTTCACAGCGTATTGCATGGAAATATTATTTCACGTTTAACGTTTTTGCGCCCGCTGTTTTGAATATTTTTTTCCGAATTGAATTGATTAAAAAGAAAGATTTTCCCATGTGTCATGGCGGAAACATGACTGATTCCTGTTCACTGCTATAAAAGTTGAAGATAGACCATGGCAGTCCTGAAGAAAGAGGGACTCGGTGATACACATACTCAAAGCTGTCAGAGAGACCAGCAAGATTATTGATGCAGTATGCACAAACTAGCCAACGGACACTGATAGAGCAGACTCTGAGACTAGAATGACTACAACCATGGGGAAGTGTAACGAATCACTGAAACCTTCACCTTCACATTACATTCAGTTTCAAAGTCAACAGCTGTCCAGTCGACCTATAACTATGTCATTTGTTCCCATAAACAGCTGCCCATGTGTGTTACTTACCACTCACCTGGCTCCAGTAATCTTTTTAGAAAAATATGGTTTAAATGCCTAGGACATTTAGTATCAACTGGTGCCCTATTATGTGAACAAGCAGAGTTTCTTCAAAGAAAAACAAGGCATAATTTTATTCACTAAAAAACCTGATATTTCGTCCTAAAAAGATGTTTAATTCAAATGGCACTATACAGCAAAATATAAACTTATCGCGTTACTATTTTCCCATGTTAATACATTTATACAATGATCCAGGGAAATTAAGCATTTGTCAAATTAATTTAGTCGTGTGATCTTTTCCAGTGTAAAAATGCGTTTCCATAACTAGTTTAACTCTTCCTTCATTGGCAATCCTTGAATGATAAAGTTTAATGGTTGTTATTTGGGTTTCTTCCCTCATTTTGCAACTTTACATTCGAATCAAATAACGACTGATCGGTGGCAATAAGTTTCTGTGATTTACAAAAGCCAAGATCAGATAATTAAGATAACTAATTCTTAGCGGCCTTTATGGAAGTGGGAGAAATGCATAATCCCGTGATTAAATAATCTAAACAATCTCATTTAAAATGTAATTGTAAATGTGACATTTCTGTAGAAAACATACTGTAAAAAACGCTAAATTTATGTTAAATCGGATTATGGGAAAATGGTCATCACCGATTTATTTGGGACACGATTCTTCCTGGGAACATTTTTCCTTAGCTGGAAAATAAATGAAACGTTAGCAGTCGTTTGGCAAGGCTATACTAGTATATCGCTTACAGCATTGTGGCTTTTCTCTGGTTGCACTAATCGGCTGTCTTTCATTTAAGAATGTTGCTGCTTGGTTATCGATTCAAGATGCCAACGGCGAAAGATAAGGAATTGCACTCAAATATAAGGTATTTATATCCTCTCTTCGGCGACGGACGCAGAACAAACAAAACGACTTCTGTCAGGAGCAAGAACAAAATTCACCAGACCTGTAGTACGTGAAGGTTATATTTCGTTTTTATTTATTTATTTGTTTATTAATCTATTTTATATTTAAATTGCTAAATCGGGTTTATTTTAATCACAGTAAAGATTGTGGAGGGAAAACTATAACATGTAATACAAAAATCTGTGCGTGTGTGTATTTAATTCGGAGTATAGACATTAATGTATAAAAATAATTTAAACTGACACTGATTGGACTTGGGCGTTAATGGATAAGTAGGGGGGAAACAATAGATTATTTTGTATGGAGACGTCCGTCTTTAATCGACAGCTACAGATATTCAAACATACTTACGTACTAAAGCCTCAGAACTTGTTGAAACCGCCAGAGATTCAAAAGTTAAAATTACCTCTCAAGGCGTCGTAGTCCTGCCAGTTTTCTTAGAAATCGATTGGATAAAAGGAAGTTAGCGTCTGCCTAAAGGAAATTGCTCTGAAAGTGTTTCATCATTTGTTGAAATATTTTATTTTAGTGGTTTTTATTTTCTAAATACAGTTTTATTTGAATACCAAAACCGATATCCGCGTTTCAGACTATAGTTTAAATATATATTTTTTACGTTTAATGAGTTATTTTGTTCGGTATAAATTTTGAATTTTAATTAAAAATCTTTTTTATTAATCATTTGAAACCTAATCTTAACTGTAATTTATTTATATTCATTTAAAACTAATCCGAAACGCCGACACTGTAGATAAAGTGTAGCATTCTGTACTATTCGTGTTCCAGATTCCGCTTTACTTTCTGTATTATTTCTTGTTTATCTGAAAGGGATGTTGTCTTAAAAATGTATTTATTAAGAAAACAATTCTGCCCTAAATTGAATTAGGTAAATGTATATTAAATTGGTCTTTGGAAAATTGTTCGTACGTTTTTCGTACCTTTTGTACTATTGTATAGGAAAAGAAATACAATGGTATACAATATTTTTAACAATTAATTTTAAGACGTAGTCTGTGATACATTGCAAAAGCCTATGTGTCGACTTATATTCTGATTATGAATTATGCTCACTGATCGTTGGGGTTCAATTATTCGTCATCCTTTTTTTCGAGGAGAAATTCGCATTTATATACTTTGAAATGTCTCTGTAATGCCAATATACTGGTGTAGTTGGACAAACCTCTTGTACAACGATGGGTGACCTTAACTTTATTGATGATCATTTAAAGGAGGCGCTTGATCTGGAAAACTGCAAACGGAGTATTGCTGATTTTTACATGAACGTAGACCCTTCTACCACTGCGTGGCGCTCACGTACTTTAACGTGCGCTTCATAACTATTCATAATCTATTATGTAAAATAAAGATACATTGTATAACGTAAAATGACCATTGTTGTTTTTAATTCAGGCATTTTTAATAGTATAGCGTCGGATTAACAAAAAATATATATTTTACATTTTAAATAGTTTCTCTGTTTCTAAACATACAAATATGAAGATCGATCCTATGGAACTATAGAAAGCTATGCTACGATGGCTAAATTGTCCTTAAAATTAATGGAAAGTAAAAGTATAAAATATATTTTTGGGGGGGTTAATTTTTAGTTTAGGCGATAACCCCCCCAGTCTGTATTGTTTTTAATATAATCAGTTATTTACTGGAGGATCAGGAACGTTTTGAAATATAAATTTGAATGGGTATAAATTCAAACATTTTAAGAACTAGTATTGAAATTTTCCAGGTATCGTCAAAAATGTGATTAGCTGGAATATAGTTATCTGCAACATTCAAATGAATCCTGACTTTGTTTTGGGTGTATTTACTATTGAAATAAACTTGCACACGCTATTCGTTTTTTGAACATATTTTTTTATTTACAAAATAAAAATTATGCGATTTTAAATAACCAACAGCACATCATCTATAAAATAGCTATTTCCTCTTCAGCGCCGTCCTTTTAACTTCTATTCCATTAAACAGAACATTTACTATTTTATTTTTAACAACAGTGCAACCGCTATTTTAATAAGTCTGGCACTTATTGTAAAATAAATGAAACATACACTCAACGCGTAATGTACGTGAGTGTCTGCAAAATGTTTGCCTCTCTGCAATTGCTTTCTGCTTACCAACACATTTCACTAAATTGTTACCCTTTCGGTTTAATTCGATTTAATTTTATTATTATTTTATTTATTAATTATTATTATTATTATTATTATTATTATTATTATTATTATTATTATTATTATTATTTTGCTTTTTGTTGCTTTGGTCCGTTTTTAAAACGAAGACTGTAAATACAGTGTCGAGCCGGAGAAGAGAGCTGCTCCATCTCTCAATGGTGGATTTTCCTGGAGACACCTACTATGCACACACAACGCACACTGCCAGATCCTAATTCAGCCGTGGATATCAGAGCATCGACCACTGTTTTGATTGAAGGAGTGAAATTAATAGTGTGTAAAGTCATCTTTCCAGAGGGTTTCTTAATGATAAACATTGCCAGTGTTGCTCAAGTTACGGCGGTCTGGAGCCTATAGTCCGTGTCCACCCCTCTTTTCCCCCTTAACTGTGCAGGACGGATCAATAGAAGCTCTCTTTACAATGCACTCCACAGATATACTCTCAGCTCTGTGTTAAGACTAACAGATAAAGGCTCGGAAAGAGGCGGGTCAGCACTTTGGAACCTAATCTCTGTGCTCTCTCTGACTCAGTCCTCCCCATTCAACTACGGCCATTCTTTGTGTAGTGTGTGTTAATGTAGTTCCTATCTGTTATTTCAAACTTCTTTATCATAACAGTTTTGCCCCCCCACAATTATTATTATTATTATTATTATTATTTTATTTTGGTGTATTGACCCATTCTCCCACTGTAGACCAATTTCCACCTATGATGATTTAAAGTATACCTGCCATCATTACTCAGAAATAAGAACAAAGCAACCTTGACTGTTTGAATTGATTTGATAAATTAATCTGGGGATTTTTGCTTGGACACGCAAACAGGCCTTCTTTCTGCAATGGCATAGTATATCTAACCAAACCTAATAAATATATTTTCCTAAATATAAAAACAAAACAAAACTTTGAATAAAAAGTAATAAGTTAAATGCCTTTAAAGCATGTAATATTTAAGATATATATATTTTTTTAAATCACAAATATGCCTAGAGCGTATTTTTTAAATTTTAAAATGCTGAACTGAAAGGCCTATAAAATATCTGATATTTCAATATTAAATATCTAAAACATATGCACCCAGTGTTGTATTTGAGAGACAGCCTCATCAGTGTTGTATAGATGTACATGAATTATATGTGGTTGTTGAACTAATATTGCATGGAAGAGTAACATTTCAGAGCCCAGCCCATCTGACTCTGCAGTACAAAAACAAAAAAAAATGTAGTTCAGTGTACTGCCGTTTTCTTTTATTGTGATTTTAACATTTTCAAAATAATAATTATAGTCTTGTGGAAATTGAGTCTGAGGAAAGAGGGTTCTAGCCATTGCTAGAATTAGGTAATATCCCAGTACTTGAGCAAGAAGTGGCAAGCAGTTCTGAAAGAAATCTGTTGAAGAAATCACTATTGATCATAGTGGCTTCAGCAGACACATTCAGCACTGTCACAATCTGACACTGTCGCTCGCAGGCAGAAAGATGGAGAGGGGGTTAACCCATGCCAGGCGACCATGGCCAGGAAGGGAGGAAGAGAGGAAGGGAGCGAGGAACAGGAGATCAGTTATCTCCTCACCAACAAGAGAGCAGTGGTGAATTTGTAATTCCACTTAATGTCTGTAAACCTTGTCCCTGAGGTCAAGGTGTGCAGTAATGTTTATGCAAACACACACACACACACACACACACACACACACACACACACACACACACACACACTCTCTCTCTCTCTCTCTCTCTCT